>CATIWO010037120.1:0-18314 GCA_949673435.1 Macaranga tanarius
CTTTTGTTTTAAAAATTTCAGTATAGGTTCTTGATGTCTGCTGAGGCAGTGTAAGGAGTTGGCAGTCTCGAGGGCCACGACAGATGAAAAGAAGATTGTAAAGATGAAGATATAATTGGGGATAGTATTATAGTGTAACCACAGAAAATGGTTTTTAAGTTGTGTATCTCATTATTGAAATATAATTGTTAAGAGATTAATCATTATCATTTATTTCTTTAATTAAGTGTATTAATGGATAAGTTGTGGTGAGATTGTGACAAAGTATCAATTAACTACTAGGTTATAAACAATTTCAAAACTATGTAGTTTAATTTAAAAACTATGGAATTTTACATATAATCTTATTATATAACTCATTTAATCTAATTGGTATAAATTAATTTTTTTATTAAGTCTAATTATAAGATTAATGAAATATGTATAATATTAGTTTAATATTAAGTATTAATTAAATAAAATTAAAATTAAAATTACTAAGTATAATAGAAATTACGTATTCATGATATATGATTATATCATTTTGATGAAAAGTAGTATTAATATAAGTACAATTTTAAATAAACATTATATAATACAATTAATTTAACTTTATTTAACATATTTGTTAGTTAGTATTATCATTGTTTTTTGTAATGGATTTTAAAGTAAATTTTTTTATTTAATTGTTGCTAATAAATATAAATTTAATAAATAATATAAATTTTCGAATTTTCGAACCATACCGAACCATACCGATCCGTTCCGAAAGAACCGAATCCTTGTACCAAAAAATTTGTACGGCACAGTATTCCCGTACCGAAAAATAGTACTGATACTGAAAATTTTATTTTTAAAATCTCCGAAATATGGTACTGTACTATGAATTTTTTTTCCCTGAATTTTCCCGAACCATACTCACCCCTGTATATAATGCTTTGTATTGGCAAATGGAAAGTACAAAATTTTTATAGGTCTTTCCACCTGAACAACTCAACCGGACAGGGACTCTTAACGACCACAGCTTTTGACAGTTATGCACTTCTCAATCAAATGTAATAAAAATTTCCTCAAAGAAAAAAAAAAACAAATGTAATAAAAATTACTCATTTTCGGCTCCTTTCATTTAATTTTGATTTGACCAATATATTTTAAGCAATATATAAATTTTTATTACTTTTTATTTTATTAAAATATAAATATAAACAGTTTCATATATATATATATATATATTTTGAACAAGAGTTTCATACATATATATGTACACTATTTTTATTAATTACGTATAAAATATTTGAATAGTATATTATAAATTTAATCATTCCATATAATATATTAAAAGTAAATAAGAATGTGATAAAATATTATATTGATGTTATTTATTTATTATTAATATAAACAGAATAATAAAAATATTTTACCATTTAAAATATTTTTTTTATTTTTTTTATAATTTTCTTAATGAATAAATATAAATTTCAAGAAATAAAGAGTAATTTGGACCATCATCATTAACATTTTAACCACATTTAGTCATCATATGAAACATTCAATTTGTCATAGTGCGTGGGCAAACTTTCATATAGAAAAAAAGATAAAAAAGAGATTTAGTGAGATTAAAATTATTTTTTTTAAATTAAAATTTTTGAAAAATTCAAATAATAAATTAAATATCTAAAATGGTTACGAAATCTCGTTAAAATATTAAGAATGGTAGGTACTAATTACCCAACCAATAAATCATTCCATCTCGTGACCATTCCCATTTGACAAAAACTATTTTCATACCAAAACAATTCAAAAATAAATAAATGAAATATTAAAATATTGATTCATTAGTTTTGTTAGCTATATTAATAAATGGTGTAAAATAATTTCTCCCTTTTAAAGATTGCAGCTTTTTGTATACTTTATATATATATCTCTCAATCTTTCTGGTAAAAAACAGGGATTTTGGATTTTTCAGTTCAGATTTTCAATTATTTGACAACATTTCTTGGTGAATTCTCAATACCCTTTTGTTCCTTTTTCTTTAATAGATCCTTTTCTCTCATTTTTATCTCAAGTTCTTCATTTATCTCTGTGTTTTTGCCAATTATTCTTTGCTTTTCATGGCATGTTTATTGATTCAATTATTGTTATTGTTGTTGCTGTGGTTTTTTTTTTTTTTTTTTTATCATTATTTGTTATGCATGTAATTTAAAATTGTTGTGAATCTATTAATTGTGATTGGTTGAACTTTTCTATCAATCATTAAATTAAAAGCCCTTCTCTTTTCATTGATTTTGATGTAGAGTTTGTTTGTTTTTTTTCTTTCCCTGTATTGTTTGGATGCTGAGAAAATGAATCAAAGGGGGCACAAATTTGCATTTTCAGATTTTTCCTTGTTTGGGTTTTGACTAACAAGGCCAAAAATCTTTTCTTTTCTTTTTTTGGTTAATCTATGTTTTCAGTTAATTGTCTTGTTTTTCACTTTTTGGGTGTCAAAATAGCAGTACAATTATGATTCTTCCCCTCATTTTTATCTGCAGCTAACAAGAGATTCTAACTTTTTTTGTTGGTATACTGTTTCATTTAGTCAACTATGATGTGATTCTAGAGGTACTTGAGTGCCTTTAATGATCTTGTATGCCCACCTGCAGATGTTTCTTATTCGTACCGTGGAGTTTTGATCCTTGTCTTTTTAGCAATACTAGTTTCATGATGTGGTTTTGATTCATGAATTCACTCTAGGTGTCCTTTCTAGGCTATAATGATTATTGAGTTTTGGTGAATTAAATTCTCTCCTCTTTTTGTTGATTTATTTTGCAGGCAGTTTTGTGAAGTCAAGCTTAGTTTGACGATTTTTGGTTATCATCAAAGCAAATAGTCGTGCCTCAGAACTTCAGATGTCTGCCTCAGGTATGCTGATAATGCTTCAAGCAATAATGATGATTGTAATATAGTAGATCAAACCTACGAGTATGGCCGTTATAGATATGAATTCTCAGTTTAGAAGACTTTAGGAGCCCATTTATGGGAGGGATGTGGCAAGGAAGGAAAAAGCTTTCGGAGATAGAGATTTCATTTGTTTGTATTGAAAAGGAAGAACAGAAATGCTGTTAGGGCGATTAACTGCTTAACATCTGTGCCCTTCCTATTTGCATTTGGTGCAATGTTGAGTCAAATGCTGAACAACTTCGAGAATGTAGTGTCTTATGGAAACTTCAAGTCATTTTTATGCCTTTCTTTTTATTGTTTTTGGTCAATAAACCAAAAAGAGCTATAAACTTGTACCAGTCACTGATGAATATAAATTTCATCATTATACATTTTGCTGAAAATTTAATTTCTTTAACAGTACAGGGAATTTCTGATATATTTGAAATGGAAATTGCGTGTCATTGCTTACCCACATTTTTTCAAATCATTAAGAATAAGCTTGTATTCTGGCAGTTCATGTATTTGCAATTTGCAACAAAAATTTGAGAAACTATGCATTGCTTGCAAAGTCTAGTATTTATTAAACCAAGGAAGGCAATAACTTAGACTGGTCAAGTAGCAGTTACTCTACAATCCATATTATTGTATAATATGAACGCAGACTGGTGTCATTCTTTCAGCCTATGGAATAATATAATAAATGTTTTTTTCTTTTTTTCTACAAGATGCTTTGACATATCTTACAATGTATGTTGTATTTATGTTTATTCCATAATCATATGGAGAATGAATAATTAATTGGGTGCTTCCCATTTGAGGGAAATAAACACTAGGAAAAAAAAAAAGAGAGAACTACGAGGAAAACTCCTGTTTCCCATTTCAGCATCTATTCTTTTGACTACTTTGTAAGATTATCTTACAACAGTATCCACATTTTGTGATTTCTACTTTTCAGGTAAACGAAAATTAAAAGATTTATTGCTCCAAAGTGATAATCGCTTTTGTGCCGATTGTGGTGCTCCAGATCCCAAATGGGCGTAAGTTGTTGAGTCCTTAATGAATGTTAATCTTCTTTACCTTCAGATTGTGCATAGGTTTTGCAATGGATGTTCATATTGGTGGAGTAGATGCTTCCACATTCCAGTGGAACAGCCTATGACTCGGTTTAACCATTATAACTGGGAGAGAGAGGTTTTATAAAACAGGGAGTGTGAAACATATTTGTGCATATAGGTTCTTGAGCCTGTTAAAAGCACACGTAACATTTTTGTGCATGTTGTTCTGAGAAATTTATCACATGGTTGAAAGAATATAAACAAGAGTTCATTTTATCTGAGTAAAGTGCCTTGTCTATTTAATAAGCAGTTGATTGACAACTTTGTTTCAGGTCTGCGAATATTGGAGTTTTTATATGCTTAAAATGTTGTGGTGTGCACAGAAGCCTCGGCACTCATATCTCAAAGGTAATTGCTTACATGCTGCCTTCGTTAATTTTTTTTATTTGATTATTCTTAGTCAGCTTGTAGCTGTAGGGTGTCAAAATGGAACTAATCATTTAAGAGCCTAGTTCTAAAGGTTATTCACATGTGGATGTGTTAAAGTGCCCTCATTGAAATCTGAATGATGCTGACAATTTGTTTCCGTGTGAGCTTTTGTCCATGTTTTACAGTATGAAGATGCTCACAAGCCTCCTTAATTGTTAAAATTTCTGATTCCTCACTTGGGCAATATTAATCTTGATTGTTCAGGTATTATCTGTGACATTGGATGAGTGGTCTGATGATGAAATTGATTCTATGATCGAAATCGGAGGAAACTCTGCTGCTAATGCAATATATGAGGCATTTTTACCTGAGGGAGTTTCAAAGCCCCAACCAGAGGCTTCTCATGATGAGCGAATGAGATTCATCAGGTTGGAAAAAATTATCTTGTGGAACTATGTAGGAAGATCAGTGCTTGAATTATTAATACTTTCCAAACTACAACCTACAATCTTACCAATTATCTCTGCGCTTATGGTTTTTTTATTTATCACTGCATCACTTGTATGGTCAGTTTGAGAGTAAGTCACCATTACTGCAGTTTGGATCTTCTGCAGATTGTACTAAAAAGCAGTTACTGATTAGTCTTTCTTCGAGTGTTACGTGATCCGTTATTATTTTCAATTTTCATGTAGGTCTAAGTACGAGCTTCAAGAATTTTTAAAACCTAGCTTGCGGATTACATCAGGAAAGTCTACTATGTCTGCTCAACCAAGTTTTTCTAGGAAGATTTTGGATAGCTTACGAATTTCAAGTACATCACAGAACTCGGTAATCTTTGCTGTGCTCATTTTAGTTTTGATATCTGTTCTTGGAATAAGATAGATGTTCGTACTGTCAACAATGGGGACACAAATTTGTCTGCCAACCTTGCATGGCCATGCACTTGTGTAAATTGGATTGATTCCATTATAGCTCAACATTTCTGTATGGAAGGTTTATCATATGGAAATATTCTTTTTGCTGTTACTCACTGGATGCTAAACCATTTATGATAATTTGATATTAATGACACGAAAGTTGGCTAACAACTGGTTTCACCATGTAAATGTTGATACTCTGATTCTGTAAATAACTTTGGCCCGTGTTGTGCTGAAATTTGCAGGAGCAAGGCATGGTTGAATTTATTGGATTGCTGAAGGTTAGAATTAAGAATGGTACAAATTTAGCAATTAGAGATATGATGTCAAGCGATCCATATGTGGTCCTCATGCTCGGGAAACAAGTTAGTTACTTTTTTCTTCTTTTTTATTGTCTTTTCTTATAATTTTTTGTTTCTCATCTTCAAAACTCTTGGTTTAGACAAGGTTCATACTAATTTTTTCAACTGTAAACTTATGTTGACCTTTGGCATTTGTTGGGGATTTCCTATTGTGTATTTTCGTTTTTGTGCATGTATAAATGTATTGGTTATTGTTTGGTACATATTAGTTGGTTGGATGACTGGTCAGACATTCGCCAAGGCTTTGTCTTATGGTGCGCATGTATCGGTGTAGAGGAACATGCATGTATTGCCTCCTAATGTAAATATACTTATACATTGTGATGTATGAATTCTATTGATAGAGTAGATAATTTAGTCTTTCAGTGAAGAAGGCTGCTGCTCATTCATTTTAAAGTTGTATACTTACTGATGCTGTAATGGGCGTTCTTGTTATTAGAGGGTTCAGACGACTGTAATAAAGAGTAATTTGAATCCAGTGTGGAATGAAGAACTCATGCTATCAGTTCCACAAAATTTCAGGCCTGTAAAGTTGGTAAGCTCGGTTGTCCTTTTCATATCATGATGTGAATAATCTTCTGCATATCCATTTACAGATTCAACGTTGAAATAAAGAAGGTTCTACCCCATCTAGATAATGTTTTTGTTCATTAATGAAGCAAAGTTGGTTAGCTTGGTAGTTCTTTTCATATCATAATGTGAATATTCTTCTGCATATCCATTTACAGATTCAAAGTTGAAAGAAAGAAGCTCTTTTCTTTGCGTTATTAATGAACAAAAACATTATCTAGCTTGTGTAGAACCTTAGTTTTAACATCCAGACACAATCATATTCCATTGCTAAGTCCTTAACATGCTATGATATGAGGTCATAGTTACTACAAGCAAGCATTAAGTCACCTAGGGGCAAGCGTGCGCCTTCGAAATTTTAGATGCAAGTGAAGTAAAATTGATAGAAAACTCAGAAATGACACTGTTCTTTTATAAGTCAACAACAACTTAAGGCAATTAATCGATGCTCAATTTTTCTTCTTTGTTTAAGAATTGTGATTTCGACATAGTCTCCTTTAAATTATCACCTCTGAAATCATAGAATTTATCTTCCATTTCCCTATATGAAGAATAGCAGAGCTATTCCGTGTTGATATGCCAACTTTACTAGATGACACTGATATATAATCCTTCCATCATTGAATACTTGTAATCCTAAGCTAGACTATTATTTCTCTAATCTTTCACTTTCTATATTTCAGCAAGTATTTGATTATGACACATTTTCGTCTGACGACATAATGGGAGAAGCAGAGTTAGATATCCAGCCATTGATAACATCAGCCATGGCATTTGGTGACCCAGAAATGTTTGGAAATATGCAGATAGGAAAATGGCTGAAATCACACGACAATGCACTTCTGGAAGATAGCATCATTAACATCGTTGATGGGAAGGTAAAACAAGAGATCTCAATTAAGCTCCAGAATGTTGAATCTGGGGAACTACATGTAGATTTAGAATGGATGCCTCTTGACCAATAGGTACACTGTACACTGTACACATTGCTGTTTATCCTTCCCCAAATTCAATAAGAAAAATCTGTAATATCACTGAATGAGTCCATTATATGGACAGACCGGCAACATCAACTCGGCTTCTTTCGAATTGTATTATTCATTCATTCATATTAATTTTCATTTAATTTATTTTCCCTCTTGTTTCTAATGGTTTAGATGTTTCTTGTATAGATAAAATTTTGGTGTTTGAGCAACAATGTTAATTGCATGATCAACTTTAGCTCTGTATCCTCCGGTAATTTTCATTCATGGCACTCAACATTTAAGAAAGGTTCTACTATAGGATCTCACCTTTTTTGGACCACTTAAAACTATCTAATCTTTGATTTTATTTCAAATAAAGTGTTTACAATCATTTCCCGGCTAGAACCGAATACATCTGACATGACAAGTGATGTTAATGTGTCAGATATGCAATCATGCAAATGCCATGTCATAGAAATGTACGTTATGCCATATCAGCTCCATGTGTCCCACTTTTTCTCTCTCCTCACATTTTCTCACCCCTCTCTCTAAATTATATACAAGTAATGTTCTCTTTTTCTTCATCTAAATTTTTTTTTTTTTTTTTTTTAAAAAAAAACAAAATTTTAAAAAGAAATTTACCTAAACTATATCTCAGTCATTCAATTTTTTTAATTTATTATCTTTTAAGATAAAATTAATCAATTTGTTGTGTATCAACAAAACAAATCAAGTTTCTGGGTTTGTTGTGTTTGTTCTTTATTGTCCGTCACTAACATATCATCAATGTCGCCACCATCACCAATTTTTACACAGTGCTGCCTCCACTGCTACTCTCAACACAGTACCATCACCACCATCTCAACACAGTACCATCACCACCATCTCAACACAGTACCATCACCACCATCTCAACACCACCATGCCTGCCCAACAAGAACAAAAAAACATAAATCTAATTTCATTCTTGTACCCAACCATTGCTACCATAACGTAGTTGTAGACATAATAAAAAACAAACCCATGAAATATCACCAAATGCAATCATTCTTGGACAAATACCCAAAAACTCTTCTTAAAAAAAAAAAATTCAAACACATTTGATTTCATGCCAAGAAAATATCCTTTGATGAATAATTTCTTAAACCCATTTTTTTTATCAATCAAATAAATTTCTTGAAGAAGAATAAGAAGAAATGAAGGGACTATGACCAGGACCAAGATCTCGGCGGTACCGGTGACGATGGAAGCAAGGAGAAGTGACGGTACCAGTGTCTATGGAAGCACCAACACCGAGGAGATCGAGGAGATAACTAAGGAGAAGAGATAAAAAAAAAAAAGAGATTTATTGTGTGTGCTGTGGTTGGTGGCGATCTGGGAGTGTGCTTTGAGACGGTGGGGAGAAAAAGGAAGATAAAAAAAAATTAATTTAATTTTATAAAAAATAGGAAAGAGAATGTGTCGGACACATGGCATGATGTGGCGTCTCATGTCCATTAAATTAACATAGCTAATTGTTGCATGACACGTGGATTTTTGCTATGTCATTGTATACATGTGGTGCCACATACTTATTGTTGGCCAAAAAATGGTTTATTTGAAATAAAATTATAGATGAAATATCGTAGTAGAACCTTCACTAAAGGTGCCTAACCCCCTCTCCTCTTATTATTTCTTCTTCCTCCTCTTTGCAAACCAATTCCGTCCTTTGCCATTTTCTGTTACTTATATGCTCACTGGTTTTTTTTTTCCTAATTGATGTCTCCTAGGCTTTAACTGTCATGATATATAGGTCCTTGGAGGTGTGCATCTGTTCAAATTAACAAAAAAGGAACCAAATCAATTAAAAAAATTGAAATTGATAAATTTGGTGCAGTTCAGTTTGATTTAGATAAAAAAATTTTTTTGATTCAATTAAACTAAATCGACTATATATATATAATACATTAATTTAGAGAAATTTGAGCATAAATAATAAATTACTAATAATTTAGTAAAGTAAACTTTAAATTATATTAAAAATAAATAAAAATTTATGAATTTCTTTTAAAAATAAAATTATCACATGTTGGACTCTTTAAAAGTTTTAAAAACTTCGATTATTTGGTTCATAATGGTTCGGTTTAATTCAATTTTTAACCAAACCCACCAATGTCGTCCTGTCCTGTTCAATTAAAGCGGCAAGGAAAATAAAAGATGAAAGTTCCATATTATGATGGATGTTTCTTTCTTTCTTTTCTTTTAGACATGTTTTTTTTCCAAAAAGAAAAATTCATAATTCTATTTTCTATTTCAAAGCTCTGAAGTCTGAACAATAGTGTTATTACATGACATTATGATTTATAAATTACTCATGAAGTCTTCCACTACGTATCTCTCTCTTCTATTATTATCCATAAGGCAATTCATTGACAAAACTTCAACAATTTTGATTATTATCCTAATCATGAATATTTAACAAATATTTTTTTCAGTTTCAAAAATTATTAGCTTAGTTTGAATTTCACACCCATTATAATATATTCTTTAATTAATATTAAATAACTCATATTGTATTTATTTTATAAAAATTAAATACTTTTAAATAAAAATATATATTTAATAGTGAATTAATAGAAATTAGCAAATTAATTATTTTAAGGCCTATTGGTCTAAAAACATAAACCTTTTTGACTTGTTGCAATTTTAATTTACTTTTAAAATTTTGAAATAATCAATAGAATTATGAATTTAGCTTTGAAATAGTCAATAGAATTATGAATTTAGCTTCAAGATGGAGGAAATAAAAAATAGACATCTCATCCAACAACAATTATAACAGAATCCTCATTAATGTATCAACACATTTTTAGAAGGATTGGTCATGTTTCCTTATCCTTTATTTTTTGTTTTCCAAAAGTCATAATCATACATTATCATATAGTGCATCTATTAGGCAATGCATTAACATGCTTTAGTTAGCTATGCATAGATTTAAAGTCACAATAAAAGCATATATCTATAAATAAATAAATAAGTGATAATAATGGAATTGGAACTGAATTTCTTGGATTGGTAGGGACAAAGATATGAAAAGCTAACCTTTTTAAGTTGACACTCTAGCAACTACTTAAGATAAGGTAAGCTTATAAATTATTAATTATTTTCATTATTTGAATTGAATGCCTAATTATTTAAATCCACAACCACTTGTTCAAAAGCAAAGTTTAAGCAGTAGCTGGATATAACAAATGCCAGCCGACAATGGCAATGAAGTTTGATGGAATAGTCTAAATCTTTTAAAGTTTTTTATTTAGTATATATGCTTCTTCACATTCGAAAGGGAGCCTCCCAACTTGCTAAATTTGTGGCTATTAAATTACATCAAATTTCATTTTGAAGATGCCAATATCTATTTTTAGATGAAAGATACCAATACCTGTTGAATTAAATAGCATGTAGTTTGTTATTCTCATCTTGTTTTTTTGAGCATAGTTATTCTCATCTTGTTAGTACATGGTATATCTTTATACTCATATCTTTATAATTGTATATATTGTATATGTGTAACAAGAAAAATATCATTTACTTCAAAAAAATATATATATATATCATTTGAATTTTAGAAAAAATCCACCATCAAATAATTATAGCATTTTAGTAAAAATGTAACTATAAATTACACAATAAAAAAATATTTTTACCAAATCTCTCATTATATAATAAAATCCCACTATAAAAGTAAAAATATATATATATTTATTTTTGAAAAAATTTATATCCATACAACATTTAAATATATAATACATATTATATTTTTTCTGATAAAATATAAAACATTGGAAATATATATCGTACATTAAGTAATTGAGTGTAATATTCCGAATGTATGAAAGAATCTCTCCGTACTTTCCTTAGAAAATGTACATGATACTTTTTTTTCCAATTTTACTAATCTAATTCAAAAGGCATAGAACCGTAAAGACAGCCAAGGAATGTATGGATACTTATCCAACCACTCTAGATACGAATTAAGCTAAGTAATTAACAAGTAATTACTGATCATTAAACGAGCCAACAATCACTTCAAGCATGCAACAAATTAATATAAACTCTGTCCAAAAAATTTTTTTAAAACAAAGATTTAAAAAATAAAGCAAAAACTCTGCACAATGCACTCTTGAGTTTCTTGATTTTCTTAAAGAAAAAAAAAAACTAAAAACTAAAATATTTTTACTTACTAATTAATAACAACAATGGCTTTACTGTTATCCGTTGATGACGATTTTTTCTTTTTGTACTTAACAAAATATACAAAACCCGAAACCGCCAGCAGCACCGCACCTGTAGCACCACACGCGATGCTCGCCACCAGCAAAATGTGTCTCAGCCGATCTCCGCCGCCATTTTCACCGGAAACTACACCGTTCCACCACGCAGTGTCATTTGAATTCATCGCTTTCGGCAATGCTACTACATTATCATTTCCGGATGAAGATGGCGCCGCTGTAGATGATCCGAAGAACTCCTTCATTTCCGGCGGTAATCTCTCTCCGACTGGCGGCGAGCTCTGGTACTCGAGTCCGTGATCGGACGGCCGTAGTTCTCTACCTGCTGCAACGACCATGATCATGATGGAAATCAACGGTGTGTAAACAGCCACCATGATCTCTAGTTGAAGGTATGATTCTGGTCTATGATACAATACACCTGGCGTTTATTTTGTATTATATAGGCAAGCTTTTTGAGGGACCAAACGGTGTCGCTTTTCTTCTTGTCGGTTGTGCAGTCGAGTGTGAGTAAAGGAACGAACTGAAACGGTGACGTTTAATGTTGAGGTATATGGAGCTGATGAGGGACAGTTGAAAGAAAGGAAAGAGAGAATAGAAAACGCGTGAAGTTATGTCGGAGACTAGCTTCACAAGAAGTCTGCAACTCGCCGCTTGTTATTTTGTCTTTTTAATTGCTTTTATTTTTTTCATTTATTTATTTAAAAAAGCAGTATGCTCGTGTCCCGGGTCGGGCTACATTATAACCCGATACGGTTATATTTGAAATTATCGGTCTCCAACTCAATTTGATTAGCTACATTAAAATTTAATATGGTCAATTGGGTCATAATTGAAATTCTAATTCGGTTTTTAACTTGACTTGATTAGCTACGTTACAACCGAATATGATATTTGAAATTTTTTAGTCCCAAACTCGGTCTCATTAATTATATGAATTTATAATTTTAAAGCTTATTGGAAAGCAAAAATATAAGGTTTGTAACTTGACTTAATTTTTAAATTTTGATAAAAATAAAATATTTAGTGCAACTACACCTGGTAAAATGGGTCATTACCCATTTACCCACTCATATTGAATGGGTATGGGTAATAAAATGGTCAATATAAAATATAAATGGGTTATAAAAATTTAATACTTATTTAAATGAATTAGACAAATTTGAGTATGGATACCCACATTTAACTCTTTTATTTATTTATAAGAAAATTATCATACATATTTTATTTTTTATTTTATAAATCAAAATGCTTTATTTTTTAAATTACAGTTATGCCCTTTTTCTTTTTACTCATTACGCTATTATAAAATATTAGTTGCACTGTGCAACTAATATTTTATAATATCAAATCATTTTTTTATTAATAAAGAAATTATATGACCTAAATATCGAATAACTCTTTTATTTTAAATTGGGGACAATAAAATTCAAATTTTATACTTTAGATACTTTTATAGAGAAAATTACCATTTAAATATTTTCTTACCGAGTAAATTATTTTTAAAATATAAGATTGGAATCATATAATGTTCGAAAGTAATTCAAGGGGTGTTACATTTTTTTTTTTTTGGTTAGTGGTGTTAGATTATGAGATGAGTAGACTTCCAATTTTGATCACTTTTGCGTCTTAACATAGCTAGAAATAACAAATTTGGACCAAATAGATTCTAGTTAAATTTTAACATTTTTGGTGATTTTAGATTTTAAATGAAAAAACGAAAAGTGTATTTATAATAAAGGGATCAAATGCTTTCAATAGTACGTGGGATTAAATATTTAATAACTTTCATTAACAATTTTGCCAAAATTCAATGCTAACGATATTAAAATTATAAAAATTAATAAAGTAAAATATGTTTCATTAAAATATAAAAATTAGGTTGAATTCATTAAAAGTCTTAAACATTTAATTGCTAGCTTAAATATATTGTTCAATTTGTAATTAATTTTGTGAAAATTGTACTCTTTTATAATTGATCTTTGAATGTAACATTTATTTTTAATTTTTACATGTAATTTATTTTTAATTAATACATAAGCAATAAATATGATGTGTAATTAAAAAATGATTAATTTATTAATTTTTAACATAATTGATAAATAATAAAATATATTATTGTTGGATGAATTTATTAAAAAGAATATAAATATGGGTATAATGTGATAAATGTACAAATATTATAAAATGAAGGGTAAATTACGATTTTTCTCTGTATTTAGCACATTGCACTACTTCGCCCCCTTACATTTTAAAAATATATTTATTCATCATTTCCTTTTACAATATTATGCTAATTTCTTCTTCCCTCAAATTTTCTATCAAAATTACCGTTAATTAGTATGAAGTTACCAAAATTACCTTTTAGTGTATAAAGCAATTACTATTTACCCCTTATGCTTAACTTTATTATACTATTTGTCCCCTAACATTAGAAGTTATATTTTTTTTTATTATAATACTAATATTTGTTAATGTTCATATTAAAATTTTCATTAATTAATTTTAAAATTATGATTATACTATTTAATAAAATAAAAATACCTTATTTAAACTTTAAATAACTCAAATTTGTAAATAATTATTAATTTTTTAGTTTTAAATGTATATATTTAAATATTAACTTGAAATATCTATGTTGCATAAAAAAATTTAATCACATTTAAATTCTTTATTTAGCTTCAAAATTTATTTCTATTTGAATTGTTAGTTTAAACTATTGAGTGTTTATTATTTTTATTTTATAGTTGAACTACTATTTAAATTAGATGTTATTTTGATTATTTATACTTATTTCACATTAATTTTTATAAAACATTCTGCTAAAAAAGAGTAAAAACATAGTAGTAAAAAATAAAAAATAAATTTTTAAATTTTAGGGGTACGTAGTGTAATATGGTAAAGTGGAGGGGGCACATTATAATTATTTCTATATAATTTATATTCCAATGAAGGACATAACCGTCATTTCTTGTCAACTAATGGTAGTTTTACTGGAAATATTAACAGAATAAGAAAATAGTATAATATCGTAATGAATAAATATATTTTTAAAATATAAGGGACAAAGTAGTATAATATGCTAAAATATAAGAAGGAAATCATTATTTACCCTAAAATGAAATATAGAAAAATATATAGAAAATATTTTTTTAGAGTTAAAAATAGTGTAATTGTCACGTCCGTACCCGAATAATTTGAGTTATTTTAAGTTATTTTGGATTAGGACTAAATCGTAAGGAAATAAAGTTTGGAGAAAGGACTTAATTGAAAGAAATTAAGTTGGGGGACTAAATTACAATTTGGCATAAACCGCCATTGTTTCTGATAAGAGGAAGAAGATGATGAAGCAGAGGAAGACAGAAAAGAAAAAAAATAAAGGAAATGTTATCTGGACGGAGAGGAAAAGAAGAAGGAACCTACAAATATGTGGGTTGACTTCTTTTCTTTAATCCTTTTATTGTTATACTCGCTTTTGAATGATTTTTGGGTGATTTAGATCAAATTTTCGTCACTGTTCTTGAAAATTTTCAAAAATTCAAACGTTACAAGCGATCAAGTGGCGCCTAATTGCGTCCATGTATAAAGGCGATGTCTCAGCCCAATTGAGGCCTAAAGGCGACGCCTCAACAAGTGATAAGGTGGCACCTCAGTAGGCGATAGGGCGGCGCCTCAGTGGCATGGTATCGTTCAGGCGGCACCTCTATAGGTTAAGGGCAGTGCCTCTATAGGTTAAGGGCAGTGCCTCTATGAAGATCAGGCGACACCTTAGTAGATGCTGGGCGGCGCCTTTGTGCAGAGGAGGCGCCTATGTGGTTCGCCCCTGCACTGTTGATGACTGAGAACTTAAATTTTAGAACCAAAACTTTGGAAATCATACATGAACCTCAGAATTTGATGCGGATCAGATTGCGTTGCAATTTTTGGATCATCGAGATGCGCAACGTTGCTTTAGGAGGACTTACCTTTCGGCACCGATTAAGTTACGGGATCCATAATATATCAAATCGAAGCTGACTCAGAGATCTATAAAACCTTATTTTAATGTCCAAATTCGATCATTTAGACCTCTATTTTGGGCTTCAAAATTTTGGCTGTGTTTATAATCTTAAGTATGTATGACACTAAGAGTTAGAGATTCCATGTATGAGACATGGCATATTTAAGTAGTTGTGTATAGTCGAAATCTAGGAACGAATATGCATACTACTATATAGGTGTAAATCCATGTCTGGGACATGGTATGACTGGTAAGTGTGTATAGTTATTGACTAGGGCCGAATACAAATATTACCATATAAACATGAAATGGTAAATATGTATAGCCGATGCCTGGGGCCGGATACATATGTTACTATAAATATGTATAGCTACTGTTAGAGGCCGGGTGCACATTTGTAAACATAGGGTTGGTGAAAGTATATGTTTATCTGTTGCCTGGAGCCAGATACATATATTAATTTGGATTTTTGAATATCTTTGGTAAATCATATTGTGTTGTGTATTATGTGAGATTTGATTGAAATATTTTAAAAATATTATTTTAAATGATTCTTATTAATTAATTATGAACTTTTATTTAATTTTTATAATTAAACTGAAGTGTTATTTTTGTTCACTCACTGAGTATTTTCCGTTGGAAATACTCACCACTCATTTTTATTAATTTTTCAGAGTTGAGTAGCAATCGGGAAGATAACTAAATACTTAATAAGGGAAGCAGGATCTTGAAGAATCTGAAGAATATTATTTAGATATAATATTTGGTAATAGTATGTTACATTTTCAAATAGTTGTAAATGAGTAATTTGTATTGCAAGATTTGCATATAATAGCGGTGGAGAGATTTTAAGTATGTACAATATTCATGCGATTGAGTTATAAGAGTCGATAGTAAGAAGTAATACTCGGCCACATCAGTACTTAAGTTAGGAAGGTTAAGTGTGTGACTTCTAACAAGAGTATTGGTGGGGTCGGGTGTTACAGTAATGGATTTTAAAAAATTACTATATAAATTACATTTTAGTATAAAATTAATTATATTTTAATATTTTAGTGTTTGTGGTTGGAGATGGGCTGAGAGACACTTTCACAAAAGCAAATACTTTTTTACTGTTCATCCACAAACAAAAACAAAGAAGCATTACTGTTAATTTTTTAATTCGGTAAAAGTAAAACCCTAACTAGAGAGACTTTCTTGATTAATATAATTGTTTTGCATCAATTTGAATATACATGCCACTCGAGATGGTGGTGGTCTAATGGAACACATGCTGTATCCTATTTGAAATTTCTAATTCAATTTTTCTTTTTCACACAATTTCGGTCTAAATGAGTTATAAAAAAAGCTATTTCGATTTGAATGTTGGAATTAATTTAATTTTAAGCAACCTCTTATTTGGTATAGTGACATAATATTTTGACATGAAATTTCTTTTGTTTTTTTTTTTTTTTAACATACAAAAAACTTAAATGAGTAAGGGTTATTCTTTTTTTCTCCTTTTTTTCACACTAACAAAATTAACACACTAACCATTTATATTAAAATAAAAAAATAAAATAAAATTTGGAGGGTGAGGTGGACATATAGTCAAGTAAATCGGTAGCATCTTATAAGTTCTATATCAAATATTTTAAAAATACGGTTGAGCATTAACTTTTTTAATATATATATGTAGAAAAGTTTGATTTAATCGGATTGCGGGTGTTAGGTGAAGCAAAATTTCCTCGTTTTGAATTCATACCTGTAACCTCTCTTCTCCACATCAATTGCATGTTTGACTCAGTAGTCCATTTCTATGGTTCACCTTGTATTTCGTTTTCCATTTCTATGGT
Source organism: Macaranga tanarius (assembly GCA_949673435.1). Taxonomy (NCBI): domain Eukaryota; kingdom Viridiplantae; phylum Streptophyta; class Magnoliopsida; order Malpighiales; family Euphorbiaceae; genus Macaranga; species Macaranga tanarius. The sequence continues at coordinate 17,303 of CATIWO010037120.1, forward strand.
TCACCTTGTATTTCGTTTTCTTTAAACCACGGTCTCGGATATGCATTAATTGCCGATTTCAGTGCACATTGATACACGCATGGCTGGTAGAGCTTGTCATAACATTATATATTGATATAAACAAGAATTTTTTCTTTTTCATAAAATTGGTACGTAAAATGGATGTCAATACTCAATATATACAAAAGATAAATCAGCATTGTGCAATAATATGATGCAGATATTTCAAGTTTCATAAAATTTTCATTAATTTAATGAAATGATTAAAAATTTAATTTTAAATTGATTTGGTCTTTTAATTTCTTACAAAATCTGACTTATTATTGTTATTATTTTGAATTTAAAACATCTAAGTTATCAAAATAAATAAATTTTTATGTTGTTATAAGGAATTGTCTCATTCTAAATCATGCGATCTAAACCTTATTAATAATAGGGAAATATACACAAATACCATCCTTTTTAACATTTATAACTTAAATACCCCAACTTTTAATAAATTACCTCCATGTTCTTTTTATATTACCCGCATGCCCTTTTTTTTTACCTCCGTGTCCTGCTTCAATTCTTGCTCCTTCTTCTCTGTTGGTTATGTGCGGTTTCAGAAACGTTCTCTGAGGCAGCGGTTTTCAACTTGCATTTTGGTGTAACCGTTCTTATCTTCTCCATCTCTTCATTTTTCCTTTTGCTTTCTTATTTTCATTTTATTTTTGAACTTAAATGGTAGAGACCCGTTCAACATCTTCTCCTTCTCTAACTGAGAAAGGTAAAAACCCTAAGAAACGTCCATTGAAGGGAAAAAAAGTTAGCTTTGATAAAATGACAAAGAAGTCAGTTGCTAAGAAGGTGCGAAAAGTTGTTAAGAAGGATGGTGGTTCTGATATTGAACGGAAGAGGGATATTGGTGATTCCAGAAAGAAAAGGGCTTCTGAAGTACATGATTTAGGTGAGGAGAAATCAAAAAAGAGATTGAAACTTGCAGTGGATAAAGGAGCTTCCAAGGTAATTTTGA
>CATIWO010037145.1:0-13725 GCA_949673435.1 Macaranga tanarius
ATCCAAAAAATTTACACTTTTACAAATATAGTGTAATAACAAAAAAACTATGCAACTATCATTCTAATATTCAATGATGTGCAAACAATCAATTAGAGTGCCACAAAAAAAAGCTTGACGTTCATTCCATTTCCAGCAAGTTGCTGGCAGCAACAAATATCATCAAAAGTCAAAAGTTAATCTGCACAATAAAGAAAAAAGTATCAGATTTAGATAATGAAAAGCAATGTAGAAAACAAAAATAATTTTGAGGCTCAGATTATATTGGTCAATTCATTAGAAGAATGAAGCTTAAGTTCTTGGCAGCAACAATCATGAAAATGCCACCAAACCAAGGAACTTAAATAATATCATTCAGTCTTTTTAATCAGACAATAAAAGGTGGAAGCATATCATCACTACCTCAAAATTGAAAACCACACAAATATAAAGCAAGTGGAAATTGTATACTCCCTGCATAATTAACTCAAACCACAAGTATTGATTGAAATCACATTGACGAATCAAGAATGAAGAATCAAGGCAAACTAAGCAGTAAGCAATAGGCACTAGGCAGTAAGCCAGTAACTCAAAAGGCAATTTTGCAATTACAAAGTCAGCAGTCCCAGTCCTGATACTACTAAAAAAGCAGATAAGTAAATAAAACAACAGAAAGTTAAAATATAAAATAAATAAACATTAAGAAGAGAGGCTCAGACATTCATTTTCAGTTCATATTAGAAAGATAGTTATAGTTCTAGCAACATTAAAAAATATGTCACCAAAGAAACACAACCAATCTTTTATGTGCAAATCAGAAAACATTAGGTGGAAGCTTCATCATAGCCTCATAAATAATAGTGCAAGTGTGCAACAACAACATAAAATGCACCTATAGTTGGTCACTTAGTAGCAACATAAAGACAATAGATGCAAGTGGTCGGTCACAATAAGTGCAATAACAACACAAAATGCACTTATAGTTGGTCACTTAGTAGCAATACAAAGACAATAGATGCAAGTGGTTGGTCACAACAACTCAATAAAAGTCACAAACAGTTACGATGAGGTTGGGCCAACTTCAACTGAGAGTAAATTTGCATGAAAAAAAAAATTAAGTAGTGCCCAATCAAAACAAGCAAACAACAAATTCACATATATATAAACTAACCATTCTCAAAAATTTTAAGTTCATCAATGGACTCCTCAATTGAAATTGGTTGTGAAGCCACTCGTATCCAATCCTGTGTACATATCAATGCTTCGACCATTCTAAGAGTCAGTGAACTTATAAATGCATCAAGGACTCGAACGCTTGTGCTAAAAGCTGATTCAGAAGCAACAATGGAGATTAGGACAGCCAACACATCACGAGCCAATCTAGAGAGGGTTGGGAATCTCTCTGAATTCAGCTTCCACTATCTGAGTACATCAAAATTCCCTTCCTCCTCTATAATTGCCTCGGTGAGATATATTTGTAGTTCAATTTTATTGCTTCCACCAATTCCACTCTCCATCTTATGCTTCTTAAACTTTGCTTTTAACACAGACTTAGTTTTTCCAATTAAATGAGTACTAACAGGATCAGATTGAGGATTTCCAACTAACTGAGTAGACTGTGACTGACTTTTAGTCACATTTCTAGATTGACATACAGCAACATAGTCAGCAAATAACTCATTTAAAGCATACCTCACAAAAGTAAACAAGTTTGCACCTTGAATCTCATCATACATTTGTGATAAAGAAAATTCTATGTATTCCAACTTACATGTAGGATCCAATATATTAGCAAAAAATATCAAAAAATTAATTTTATATGGATCCCCCTAATATTTGTCAAATTTAGATTGCATTTTAATGCCCATTAACACAATAGAATTATCACTACATTCCCTCCAACCACTTAACATGCAATGAAGATAAAAAATTTAAGTAAAAAAATAATTTGCTGTCACATATTGAGAACCAGAGATTCTCAAGGTCATCTCATAGAAATGCTCCAATAATTCCACCATTTTGTTCATAATTTGCCAGTCAATAAAGTCAGGTACCTCACCTAAGTCAGCCCTAAATGCAAGTTCTTGTTCTTCAAATTTATTAAATGCCTTTTCATAGATGCATGCAGTTTTCAACATTAGATAAGTTGAGTTCCACCTAGTTGGGACATATAATAATAAAGATGTATTTGATTCAATACCAACTAATACACTATACTTTTTGAACTTTCTTAATCTTGCAGGGGAATTTCTAATGTATCTAACAACTTCTCAGACTCTCTTAATAGAAACAAATACATCTTTAAGCCCTTCATTTACAACTAAGTTCAGAATATGTGAAACACATCTCATATGTACATACTCAGCTCTAACAATGCTTCCACCCCAATTCAGTAGCTTCTTTTTGAAATAGGCTAGTGTTGTGTCATTGGATGATGCATTATCCACAGTTATAGTGAACACATTTTTAACCTCCCATTCCATTAAACACATTTCCAATGTATTAGCTAGGTACTCACCCCCGTGTGAGGTAACAGGGACAAAAGATAAGATTCTCTTTTACAGCTTCCACTCAGCATTTATAAAATGTGCAGTGATACACATGTAATTTATTCTTTGTATTGAAGTCCAAGAGTCAGTTGTCAAACTAACTCTTTGACTATGGGATCTTAAAAAAACCTTTAATGTTTGCCTCTCCTCTGAGTGTAAGTCAAGAATAGCCCTAGGTACAGTCCATCTGGATTGTATCTTAAATCTAGGACATACAACATTCATAAAATTTGCAAACCCCTCCCCCTCAACACATTTCAGAGGCAATTCATCAACTGTTACCATTTTAGTAAGTGCCTTCCTAATTGCTTCTTAATCAAACTTCCATGTACCCAGAACCCCAATAGAATCAATGCCCTTAGTTTTGATATTATCAGGTTTTAATGTCAAAAGTGATTGTCTAGTGTCCTTACTGTGAGAGTTTTTCAAACAACAAAGCATATGGTTTCTAAGAGATGAGGTGCCATATTTTTTGGGTTCAACTTTAAAATTTGTTGCACAATATAAACATTTAGCTTTTACTAGATTTCCCAAGTTATCTTTCAATTGCTCAAAGTGCTCCCAAACAACAGAAGTTGGCTCAGTCTTTTCTTTTCTCTTCTTCTTTGTTGGCTCTGCCTGTTCAGTAGATTTATTCTCTGGCAGCTTAAGAGATTTAGATGAGACATTTGCTTCCACCTCATTTGTACCAGTGGCACTATTATTGCCACTGGTATCAGCCATCTAACAATATACATAAAAAAATTAGAAAAGCAGAGATGAAGGAGGGTAAAACAGAGATGAAGAAAATAGAGAAGATAGAAATGAATTTGAGCAATGCAATGTATATAATACAATCCTGCTTTATTGCTTCGTTAAATTAATCAGAATATGAAAGTCATAAGACTGGTATCCACAATAAGAGAGCAGGTATGAAGCAAGTAAATAAAATATTTATGCAGTATGAATGATAACAAATATAGCAGTAAGCGAATAATACTAAAAAGAACGTAAAAAAGTACAATAAAATACTGAATGCTAACAACCAAAATAAATAATAACAACAACATAAAAAAAGAGAGGGTAAAACAGAGATGAAGAAAACAGAGAAGATATAAATGAATTTGAGCAATGCAATGCAGTCCTGCTTTATTGCTTCGTTAAACCAAACAAAACATGAAAGTCACGAGACTGGTGTCCACAATAAGAGAGCATGTATGAAGCAACTAAATAAAATATTTATGCAGTATGAATGATAACAGATTTAGCAGTAAGCAAATAATACTAAAAAGAACACAAAAAAGTACAATAAAACACAGGACACTAACAACCAAAATAAAATGATTGATTTTGATGGTGGTCTTACCAGAAAGAAGAAATTAACTGATAAATAAGGTTAAGATCTTTGAAAAAACTAATTTTTATAATGCAAATTAGTAGATCAAATCATGAAACATATATTTTATAACATCAATCAACGAAAAATTAAAAAAGACTTAGATAGTTACCATTTTTTTATACGGCAATAAAAACAGAAGACAGATCAACATTAAGCATCAGCAGTTCATGTTAATCACAGACAGATCAACCAAAATAGAAGAAGATAGATCATCCAGAGAATGAAGCATCATCACAAACAGATCAATAAAAAGAGAAGAGAGATCAACCAGATAAAGAGAAAAAAAGAGTCAATCAAAATAAATAATAATAACAAAAAAAAAAGATTGATTTTGATGGTGGTCTTACCAGAAAGAAGAAATAAAACTGATAAATAAGGTTAAGATCTTTAAAAAAACTAATTTTTATACTACAAATTAATAGATCAAATCATAAAACATATATTTTATGACATCAATCAACAACAAATTAAAAAAGACTTAGATAGTTACCATTTTTTTATACGGCAATAAAAACACAAGACAGATCAATATTAAGCATCATCAGTTCATGTTAATCACAGACAAATTAACTAAAACAGAAGAAGACATATCATCCAGAGAATGAAGCATCATCATTAAGCAACATCACAAATAGATCAACAAAAAGAGAAGAGAGATCAACCAGACAAAGAGAAGAACGGAGTCAAGAGACTGAGTCAGCCGAGAGTCCGAGACCGAGAGATCAACCAGAGAATGAAGCATCACCATTAACCATCATCACAGACAGATCAACAAAAAGAGAAGAGAGATCAACTAGAGAAAGAGAAGAAGAGACTGAGTTAGCTGAGACCAAAAGAAGAGCATTGAGTCCGAGAGATGACAGCCGAGATCGACAGATGAGAGGGGCAAAAATGAATGGTCGAGACGGACTAAGGGAGGGAGAAAGGTCTTAGGATTTAGGAAGGAAGGATTTAGGGTTAAGGTTAGGAAAGATTAAACATGCATATGGATCTGGGAAGGAATGAGAGGGACAGTTCTAGGAAACGGTATGTGTGGTGTGGCTGCAGAGAGACAAAGAGAAAGGGAAGGTTCTAGAATGAGGGAGGCGACAGAAATGAGGGGGTGTGGCTTTGGGGTTACAATATTTTCTTTTTATACTTAAGGTTATGGTAGGCTAAAGTTAAGAACAAAACGACAACATTTAGTTCTTTGTATTATTATATATATATATAGTAACTCGTGTTTTTGGGCTGGTTGGTTTATTGGTTGCTCAAACCGAACCGATAATCGAAACCCAATTTTATCACCTCACTCAAGCCGACCCGCCTCCCTTCATATTTCAGTTATCAAACCGAATTCCTTCATTGTTTCGAGTTCGATCGGATAGGTTCTGCACACCTCTAATTGTATATTTGACCATTGTGGTATAAACATACTTAAAAATAATGTTTTCATATATATATAAGAAAAGCCCAAAATATAAAAAAAATAAATATTTGAATAAAAAATCGACGGTGCATTTAGTTACTTAGGTGCGGATAAAAAGGGCCCAGTAGTCGGCAACAAAATTAATTAATTAATTAATTATTTTTAAAAAATAGTAAATTAGAAAAAGTTTTGTCGCACTGCATGTGCAGCTACTGACGGAAGCACGTGATCTAAAGCTGCGCCGCTTTGACAAAAGTCCGCACCCTGCGTTGGTTAGTCCTCAACTTTTCTTGTTTTAACTGTAAGGTAAGCCCACAAATACATATATATATATATATATATATATATATATATATATATATATATATATATATATATATATATATATGCATTTTTTAACCTAAAGGCCCACCGTCAAATGTGAAACAATATATTTGTTGATATTTAATCTATTTGCAAAAAAAATTAACTAATAAAAGATAATTTTATCACCAATATAAAAATTAAACTATAATTTTAGAAAATAACTGTTTTAAAAATTTATTTTTTCAATTTACAAATTATAAAATAGAGCTAGTGTAAGAATTACTAGAAGTTTCATATCTTATTTCTTCTCATACAAAAGCTCTTAAAAAAATCAGGTTAGTAAAGTTTCTTCTTGAAAACATTATAAATACCAATTAAGCACATTGTGGTTAATGCACTAAAATTTGGCAGTTAAGCTGGTCATGAAACATTATGATTATCATTTGAGGAATACAGCTATATATTGTGGACTTTTGAAGCCTCTAATTGAGCAAATTGAGGGAAATTCTTTTGTATCTGCATGAAATATTTTGCCATTTTGTGTGAAAATATATATCAAATATCAATATTGTGTGCCAGCAAATATTCTGTCCATTCCATTGTTTGCTATCTATATTATATGTTCTTGCTAGTCTAGATTATGAGATCAGTTGACGCTACACAGTCTACACTAGACAATAGAGACAATACATCTTAGATCTCTAGTTCAAACTTCACATCAATTCACATCAACCAAAAAAAAAAAAAAAACATTGTTAGAATTTTAATTATTAGAAAACAATAAACCAGATAATACATGACACTTTTCCTTTTTTTTTTTTTTTTTTTCTAGTTTTAGATTTATTTCAAATTTTAACAACATAAGACTTACATTAAATCAGGCCAAGCTTCATTGGCTTCGCCTGATGGTTAAAGCTGAGGTGTTGAAATTATTAGGTTTTAGGTTCAATTTCTAATGAGAACTCTCCCCTTAGGGGTATATATATATATATATATTTGTAATAATCATAAATTTATAATAATAACAATAATTTGTAATAACTTGTGACAATTGTAGTATCAGTGTAGATATTTGCTAACATTGTTGTAAGCTCGATAATGTATAAGTTTCATATGTACCTGACAAAAAAAAATCATATAATTTTCAAAAATATTTTTAAAATTCCAGTTTAATATTTTAATCGGTAACGAATCTACTTGAAGATGTCAGATCAACCATCCTTCATACTATTTGAGCTAATGAGATTTAAAAATTCTATCTTAACATCAAATATGTTAGAATTCGACAATAAACTTAAAATATTTTGTCAATTTATAAATTACGTCAAATAATTTTTTGAAGTTCAATTGATTTCTTATTCTTTATATTTAGTTTTTTTTTTTAATTATCATATCAAATCATAATATGAAGCTCTTTGTGTGATAATATGTCTTATGGTAATGCCATCAACTTTTTTCAGAGTAAATGCATTATCATATTACTTCACAAATCAGTTAAAATTTAAATAATTTTAATTAAGGTCATCTCCAACGGTCCCTCATTTTGGGACGGTTTTTGCATTTTCAAGCTGCAATGCATACCCAAATTCAGCACCAATTTCGGATTTGTGAACTGTTCACAGAAGAAACATTGTTTTTTTTTTTTTAAATAATCCAATACTGAAAAATATTCAATTTAATAGTTTTCAATTTAATCTAAAGTTGTTATTATACATGCATTATTTTTTAAATAATTTAGTCCAAATTTTTATTTACAATATTTTTTAAAATCAATTTAAAATATATATTAAAAATATATATTTATCAAACAAATAAAATAAATATATGTAATTTTATTTTTATTAATATATAAGTATTAAATATAACGTATAATTAAAAATGATTAATTTATTAATAATTATTATAATTGATAATTAATAAAATTATGTTATTATTGGATATGAGTTTCTTAAAAAAATATAAATGTGGATGTAAAGTGATAAATGTTTAAATATTTTAAAATAAGATATTTAAAAGAATATGTTTAGAATATATTTTTTTTTTGTAAAAAATAGTGTGATGGGTTGGAGAAAAATTATCGTAAAGACTGTATTTTAATATAAAACTAACTGTATTTTGGTGTTTGTGGTTGGAGATAATCTAAGAGTGCGTATGTATTAATTAATGTATTAAAAAAAAGTTTTAAAATTTGTATCACAATAATTCAATGCTAGTGGCCCAAAAAACAAAGAGCACTTTTATTAGAGTAGTCTTCATACCCATGACCAATCCATCTTTTATGTTATGTTACAAATAGTTTTGTCTCCTGAGGCCAATTATATACATTGCCCCAGCGAAAAGGCCTTACCTAGCAATTTAATGCAAATAAAAGAGTCTAAAGTCTAAACAATGATAGCAAGGAACTGTCAAAAAAAAAAAAACAATGTTAGCGAGGAAATGATATAATAGTTATTTAAAAAAATTATAAGGTATAAAATTTCTTTTATAAAATTAATTTTTATACGATGTAAAGATAAGAACTAATTTATATTTACAGTTTGTCAATACTTAAAATACTTAATTTCTCTGTAAATAATAATAAAAAAATTCTCATAAAGGTAGTGAGAAGCGAACGAAGTTGTTCAATCTTGAGTTAATATGCTCAAGAAATTGAGAGATATGCATGTGAACGTCATTAAAAGTCACTCACATGCCACCGGCAAATTAACAAGCTGGTTTATTGGCACAAGATCAAATGGACTATGGCAGCCATCAACTTTTGCTACTATAACACTATTATTATTATTATTATTTTTTTTTATTATTTTTTATTTTTTTTTTAAACATAAACGAAGTTTCATTCATTTGTGAAATAGTTGCATGTACTGCTGATAAAGATACAGTATATAATTCAGTCTAAAAAACATACAAAAAAACATATCATTTATTTAAAAAATGATATAAAAACACAAAAAATAATATGAATCTAGGCGATTAAATACTGAAAAAAAACCTTAATAATCGACATCTATTATCTGATGCGATTAAGGTGCCACGACCGGAGTTGAATCTGACACTTTTATTCAGTATATCAACTTTTGACAATCGAAATCCACCAATCTGATGCTCCATTGATAAATCAAACCACAAAAAAAGGTAGACACGCAGCAATCAAACCCAGTTGCTCAAAAGAGAAAAAAAGTTTAGAAAAAAAAAAAAATCCAGCTGCTGATGTATCTGGAAACACAACCACTAACAAAAGAAAAGATATATAAACAATATAGATTTATATAGATATATTAAACACTATAAAGAAAAAATTTTGATAATTGTTTGGCCAAAAAATGGTAAAAAAATCACCAAAAACAGAGCCAAACGAATAAGACGGTGAATAGGATACAAAGGAAGCTGTCAAAGCTATGTTGTTGTAGTTTGATATGGTTACTTATTATTATTATCTGCATCCATATAATAGGAACCATTGAATTAGACATTGAACACACTTACATTTTCCATTATTTATGAAAAGAGCTACTGTTTTTTATTCATATATGAAATTGAAGCAATGAATTAATGTGGGGCTGTGCATGGCACGGCAAAGGACTGAAAAAAGGACGATGATAAGGTACTTATGGTCTTGCATGTGTGTGCACATGGGTTCTCAGTTTTATTAGCATTAGATGGTGATTTTCATCATCATCTCTATCACCATTGAATAATGCCCATTTGCCCAATTGCTTATATGATATTTTTATCTTGTTCTCTTCTTTAAACTATCATTTTTTTAGAAAAAAAAAATGATGATTTTACTTATAATTCATTCCATATGATTTTAAAATGTAATACTAAATTAATTTAATACATTTTTTTCTAAAAAAAAAAAGATCAGATGCTAAAATGCTTTTATTATTTTTATTTAAAAAGAGTTCAATTACACATTTTTTTTCAAATAAAAGCCAATGCCATGTTAACACGACAAAAATCATATATATATATATATTTTAAAATCTATTGTAATTAATCTAACTTCAAATACTATAATTAATTTAAAAAATAGTAAAAATGCCCTGTTGCTTACTAACATAAGATAATGTTATAAAAGAATAGAATATCATCGAGTAGTGAATGATATATAGCAAATTGCAGCTAAAATAATTGAGATAATAAAATATGAAAAAATATTGAACATACATAATTTAACGTGGAAAACTTCATATAAATTGGATAAAAATCACAGATAATAATAGAAGAATTTCATTATAAAAAATAATAGGAGTTACAACCCTACTCTATATTACCCAATGAGAAAACAATAGCACTCTTTTTTGTAATATGAGAAATCCACTCTCTATATTTTTTTCTCACAAAGATAAAAATTTCCTCAACTCACTAACTCTCTCTCACCACCCTTATGCTTATCAATTTTCTACCTCTCTCAAAATGCTTCCACTCAAGCCTATTTATAGGCATTCTTGGTTCTTGAAGACAAAGTAAAATATACTTTATCTTATCAGTTAGCAATACCAACCATGTGATAGTTGGCAATAATTTTTATGTTATTGAAAACAAAGTAAAATTTGTTCTGTCTTGTGAGTTGCCAATTTTTTTTTTTTGTAAAGTCGGTGGTCAACAATCTTCCACTTGAAGATTTGATTGAGGATCAATCACATCTTCACACCATTCTTTATATCTTGCCTTCTCATGTTACTTATATTTCCGTCAGGACACAAAAGGATCGACACCAAATAAATTTGTCACTATTGATAGCCTTTGTAATAAAATCTGCTATGTTGTCTTTGGTATGGATTTTTTGCAAATCGGTTGTTCCTTCTTCCACTTTCTCTCGAACAAAGTGGTACTGAACTCGAATGTGTTTTTTCTTTGAATGGAAGGGTGGATTTCTTGCAAGATGCAAGGCACTCTGACTGTCACTAAACAAGGAAACTTTCTTTTGTTTGTGCCCGAGTTCTTCCAATGCCATATTCAACCACACTACTTCTTTAGTGGCTTGTGTAGCTGCCACATATTCTGTTTCTGTTGTTGATGTAGCCACAACTGATTATAGTTTTAATACCCAACTTACAACTCCACTAGCAAGTGTAAATACATAACTCGTCGTGGATTTGCTTTTATCTAAATCACTTGCATAATCTGAGTCGACATATCCTCTGACAATAAATTCTGATCTTCCGTAACATAATGCAACATATGAGGTTCCTTTGATGTATCTTAGGATCCTCTTTATAGCATTCCAATGCTCTATACCAGGATTTGCCATGTATTGACTAACCACTCCCACTACATATGCAATGTCTAGTCTTATACAAATCATAACAAACATCAAACTTCCCACTACTGATGCATACAGTACTCGAGACATCTCCATCCTTTTTGCTTCACTGTTAGGACTCATACTGGAGGATAATTTAAAATTAGCAAAAAGTAGGGTCGAAATTGGCTTACAGTCTTGCATGTTGAATCATCGTAATATTATTTTTAAATAGTTTTTCTAGAGTAGCCAGACCTTCTTGTTATTTCTGTCTCGGTGAATTTGCATCTTTAGAATATTGTTTAATGGTCCCAAGTTCTCTACTTCAAATTCCCTATCCAATTGTGCTTTTAATTCTTTTATATTATCTTTATTGGGGCCTGCTACCAACATGTCATCAACATACAACAACAAAACAATGAAATTATTTTCACCAAACCTTTTGAAATATGCACAATGGTCTACATTAAGTTTGTTATATCCAAGGCTCATAATGAAAGAATTAAATCTTTTGTACTAACACCTCGGCACCTGTTTTAAACTATATAGAGATTTGTTCAACTTACAAACCAAGTTCTCTTTTTGTTGTTCTTCAAAACCTTCTAGTTGGAGCATATAAATTTTTTCTTTAAGATCTCCATAAAGAAAAGAAATTTTCACATCTAGTTGCTCTAAATGTAAATCAAATGTAGCACACATTGCCAGGATACTCCAACTGTTGTAAGTTGAACCACTATGAAAAATATTTCATTGAAGTCAATGCCTTCTTTCTAAGCATACCCTTGTACCACCAATCTTGTATGATACCACTCAACTTGATCATTGCTATTACGTTTGATTTTGTAGATTTGTTACCAATTGGCTTTCTTATTTGTGGTAACTACACAAGTTCCTAAGTTTGATTTTTATATAGAGCTTCAATTTCTTCCTGCATTACTGCCATCCACTGAGATACTTATGGGCTTTTCAGTACTTTTTAAAGAGTTAATGTGTGAGACCCGCAACAAGTGGCCTCAAACCCGTCCGACACGTGTTCCAATAAGAAAGAAAACAAAATTCTTTCTAGAACACATCTATATGCCATGTACTTTCATATTCATCTCACAAACCATATAGATATACAATGCACCACAACATCAAACCCCTACCATAGAACACAAGCTTATGCTAAAATAGCTTAAAACTAATAGAGTATAAATCTTTATATCAATATATAAAAACCAAATTGTAAAATTCATTTAAAAACCATTAAAAATCTTTATTAATGAGTCTAGTTTCATTTCCAATTTGAATCACTCCGTTTGGAAATGTACAAAATTAGTTATGAGGTTTAGAACGCTGAAAGGTCATATATGGCAATTTCAAAATAAAGTAAGCAATAAAATGTTTTACCATTTATGACTATTATAGAAGTGGATTTTCGGAATTTTTAAAACATACAAGTTGTAAAAGACTCTTTAAAGTTTCTATATCTTTAAACCACACCTCATTTAGAGGTCTGTAGCTCAAGTTATATTCAAAATACTAAAATCCTAAAAATAGGCCGCGCATGGCCGTGCGAGGAAAAGTACACGGCTGTGCGAGGAAAAGCACACGGCTGTGCAAGGAAAAGCACACGGCCGTGCTCTATCGCCTAAGAGTTTGGATTTTAGACCACTGTGATTACACGGCTGTGCGCCCTTAGTGCATGGATGTGTTCCATCACCTGAGAGATTAAATTTTCAGTTCAGTGACTGCATGGCCGTGCTATATAGGCACACGGCCGTGTTTGAGAGCCTGCATGCATGGCCGTTGGACCATGTCACACTGTTTTGGCCATAACTCTCTCTACCAAACTCAGATTCAATTGATTCAAAATGGTATAGAAAGATAATTCAAAGAGATATAACTTTTAAGAAGATACATGGGCTGAATTAATTCATTTGTAATGATAAAAATACCCTTGAAATAGGTGGTCATGTCAAAACATAATAACAGGTGCTTTATAAAAATACTTTAAAATCAAAAGCTCATCTCAAACTTAGTATATCTTAAACCATGCTTCTCACACACTATTGCACAAACACATCATACTTTTTGAACCACCATACACCAACATAGCATCGATTACTCTTTCAAATGATAAATACATATATGTTTGCGCAATCACAATCGTATCATAAAGTTTACATTTCATTCTTATAAACATAACAACCTTTGCTTTCATACACCTCACATGGTGAAATTTCAACATAACCATATACATTATCTCTCTCCAATATCCTATAAATGCTTACATATTCTCTAACTTCACAATCCACCACTCTTATGCATCATACATAATGCATCCTCAACACAAACATCACAAAAATGTAAAATGGTGCATGACAAATGAAAATGAAGGATGGTTCACCAAGCACACCTCGGCCTCCGGAAGTCACCAATAAATCACGCGTCAAGCTCTTACTAACTATTTCCTGAAAAATAGTTGCAAATGGGTGAGCTTGCGACTCAACAAGTAATTATCAATATAACAATATATATATCACTTCTCAATAACTAATTAAGTGATATATATATATATATATATATATATATATATATATATATATATATATAACAAGTCTTACTTGTTTAAGTTACACATATATTCATGCTTCCCATTTCACAACACATACATTTCATATATATACCATATACCATATATATGTTCAACACATACCAATTATATACTAAAAATATACCAATCATAAACCAAATATATACCAAAACTCAACTTTCATATCAATTAGGCAATATCACATTAATCACAAATTCATTCAATATATCACACATCAATTCATTATCACAATCATGTTAAACAACAATCATATAAATC
>CATIWO010037184.1:0-10342 GCA_949673435.1 Macaranga tanarius
GGAGATTGCATATGAATTTATTACCTATAGATTATTATGAAGCTAACCAACCTAGACCACATAAAGTTTGGGTTCAAAAGGCTAATTGATTTTAAGATGTTGTTTGAATTGATTGTGTGTATATTTTGATGTGTTAATTATGTCAATTCAAGCTTGCAATCATACATCATTAGTTTTTGCATTTTTCTTAATGATTTCATGAAAATGATTTATATGCATATAATATTTTTTGGGAAGTTTGACCCCTTTGCATGATCAAAATGAATCTCAAAAAATTATGTATCTTTAGTATGCCATTTTTCCATTATTTTCATATTGGCATCTTTTCCTTGATTTTTTACTTGTTGCACTATTACTTGCCTGCTTGCTATACCATTGATATTTGTCATTAACAATTGGTATTAAGCTTCCTTATGTATTTTAATTGTTAGCACTTGTATTTCTTTGTCAACAAGTGGTATAAGAAGTGGTGCACATATATTTAGGGGGAGAAATTTTTTCCAAAGGGGAGAAAATGTTTTAAATATTTTGAAAATAGGGGAGAAGTATTTTTAAATGTGCACAAAATTTTGAATGACTTCAATGAAAGATATGATAAGGGCATATGATTTCATTTTGGTTTATGCTACAATCATTTTGTATCCTTTTGGCTGATTTTCTGTTTATTTTCGGTTCATCATATTTATCTTTGGTATATCTTTTGTTTATCTTTGACATACGATTCACATATTGAGGGGGAGTTTAAGAACCCTTATATATGATTGAGGGGGAGCATATCTGTCACACCCGCTCCTCTAGCTATCGAGCCAGGCGCGACTTGCTATGCTGAGCTCACATACTAATACTATAAACATAATATCAATCCTCAATCATCCAGATGGACAAAATCAAGTTGTCATTATACATATCATAAATCTTTTACAACAATTTTAATATTACCTTAACACAAGTCCATCTGGTACATAATAATAATAAAGCTTAAAGGTACTACAAAAGTCTAAAATAATTGAAAGTATTGGCTCAACCTCGTCTAGACACGGATGGGCACCAAAAAGATCTACTAGCTACAACGGATGCTACTCTGCTCGATCTGAAAATATTTTAAAAACAAAAGAGGGTGAGTACAAAAATACTCAGTGAGTGGACTAACTTTAAATATAATATTTTAAAGTGGGAACACAAGCTATCAGCTTAAGATAAATATAATCGTATCACTAAAACTGCTTTATAAAAAAAAATGGAAATTCATAAGCGGAGAAAATAACATAAAACCCACATATTCATAAAATGCCTTATAAATAATATAAGCTCAATAAACTGATGAATCAATAATATAAGATTTTCGTAAACTAATTTAATATAATGCTTTAGCTTAACCGCTTCCTTACAAGCCGGATTAAGTCTAAAACATTATATTCATAAAAATGCTATTCCAAACAATATAATGCTTTAGCTAATCAACTTCCTTACAAGCTGAGTTAAGACTAAAACATTATATTAAATACTATTCCATGCACTCCTTAATATGTAACCAAAGATTATGCTAACACAATGGGCGACATTGATGACCTAGCATCCTATGTGCACATATATTTGCTATCATAATTCTAGTCATACGCATGGGCAGAGCTGGCCCCCAAGGCCTAACCACTTAATTGTACGCCCCAAGGCTATATGTACAACCAAGCGCTGTCCCCAAGACAATTATTAAATAAACACCAGTCGTCATGGTGCAATCAAATGGGTACATAAGATGAGTGTATAGTTTTATCCATAAATAACTCATTCATATTTCACAAATAGCCATTGGAACCATTATTAATAAATCATAAACTGATAATCAAATAAATTGAAAACATAATCATAGAACTAAAATCATAAACATATCATTATTTCAAACAACTTTTGCTAATTCAATCATAAAAATACACTATATGTTCCCATATAAAAGCTAACAAACTGATATAATCATGCTTTATATACTATTACTTGAAAACACAAGAATACAATCCAAAACTCAACCAAACACAATCCTAAACATATCAGGGGTCTATTTATGATCAAATCAAGCATAAAAACTCAAAAATTTAATAAAAACATAAATTTGGCATAATTCAAGAATTTTAAAGTTTTAAAAAAATAAAAACTTACCTAAAATGCTTTTGTGAATCTTTAATTTGATAAGGAATCCTTGAATTGTTGCTTCAGAACTTGAGGATTGAAAATTTGTAAAGAGAAAAGAAAAGAAAATGAAGAAGAAAAAGAAGATAGAGAGAAAGAAGGAAGAAAGAAAATGAGGAAGGAAGAAAAATAAAAGTTTTATTGTTTCTCTTATATAGGAAAAACATAGGGAGAAGGGTTTGTAATAGTAGCCAAATTTTTTTTTAACAAAATATCCATTTTGACCTCTGAATGCTCCTTAGGCATAAAACAAGATCCAAAACTTATTTCCATAACAAATAAGTCCATAAACTCATCTAAAAATTAAGGACTTCTAGAACAGGATGTTACAAAGTCCATGTCTGGAACATGGTAGGATTTGGTAAATTGTAAGACGGTGTCCGGGACATTGCATTTCACCCTTGAGATATAATGTAAGACCGTACCAGAGTATGGAAATCTGAGGAATTGACGAAAATGTATTTGGCTCTATGAGCATTAAGATTATGATATTTTCTTTGGGATGTGCTGGCGCAACCTTTGGTGGCTAGGTCAGTACACTAGTGATGATAATTGTAATAACCTTCGGTGTGGTGTTAGTACTAGCCACACTAATATCTACTTGTGCATATGTTGCAGTGCTCTGAAGTTAATATAAATACATTTTAAATTTCGCATTAAAAAAAATAAGAATCTGAGTCTTGATTAAATCGTGAAATAATGAGAACTCACGATAAGCCTATTTTCTTAAAGATTTATAAATTTAAAAATACGATTCAAAATCATAAGTAAATATTATCTTGATAACATAATAAATATTTGTGATTTTAAATCCAAGAATTATTTTTTTAAGCCTATTTTTGTTGAACGCATTGTGCGTTATTATTTAAACCGTTAAATTGCTTTGTGGCATTCATATTTACTTCCGTTGCAACTTGTTATTCGGAATTCTTACTATGATATTATTCGATTACACCTTTTTGTACTTTGTTCACTCACTGAATATTTTCTTGTGAAAATACTTAGACTCCTTTTATACATTATTTTTCTAGAATAGCAAGTTATTGAGAGTAGCTTTTTGAAAGATAATCGGGCACATAATAAGTGAAGCAAGTTTAGCGGAGAACCTAAAGAGTAAGATTATGTAGAATATTTGGTAATAGATAGTGCTATAAGTTTTAAGCAGTTTGTATTCAATAGTTGTAATGTGAAACTTATGTATAGTTTCGAATGTGTATTGGGTGTAAATATTTTTTTTATAATCGATATATTTGTAAGTGTTGTATGTTCATGTATTTTAAGTTGTTATTGAGTTATAGTGAATGAAATGGATGAGATAGAAGTAATACTTAGCCACAACAGTGTTCAAGTTAGGTAGGTCAAGAATGCGACCTTCGAATATAGGTACTAGTGGACTTAGGTGTTACATTATCATTCCTAAACTAGCCTCTTTTTATTTTTTTAAATCCAAATTTACTATTTGATGTTTAATATTATAGACTTATTTGTACTCAAGCTTTATTTTTTTGCATTAAAAAATTTAGCATAATCAAGTTTTTTTTTAAGCATTCTTTACGTATCTAAATTATTCCTCTAAAAAAATATTTTTAAATTATTGTAAAACTCGTATCAATTATAAAAAAAAATAATATTTTTTACTTTTTAAGAATAGTTTTTTTAACACCATAGGTACATTATTTTATTTTTATTTTTCTTATCATAATTTGTTAAAAAATAATATAAAAATCAAATTACTTGATTAAAAATATTATTATAAAAATGTAACAAAAATTCATCATATAAAAAGTGTTGCAATTTTAATTTGAATGACAAGTGTTATAATATATTAATAATAGAAAAGTAAATGCTATATTTTCATTTTATCAAATATATTTTTTTGTAATTTAATTTAATTAGAGTATGTATTGAGATATAATTACTGTAAATTACATACAATTAATTTTAGTTCTATTTATGAACAATATTTTTATATGATAAATTATTGTTGAATTTTTATAATTGATATTTTTAATCATATAATTAATTTTTATATTATTTTTTAAATGATGATAAAAAAATAAAAAAAATAAAATTATGTGCATATGATATTGAAAAACAACTCTTCATATAAAAAAAATTTACTATTTTTAATAATTAAAACAAATTTCACAATAATTTAAATAAATTAAAGTTAAAGAGTGCTTCTAAAAAATATCTGAGTATATTAAAATTTTTTAACGCAAAAAAAAAAACTCAATTATACGTAGTTTAGAATCTTAAATATCAAATAATGAATTTTGATGAAAAATGAAGGGTAGTTTGGTAACTATAATTAATAAAAAAAAATAGACATTTATAAAAAAGGATAATTGTGTAATTTACATTTTCAAAAAACTAAAAGAGGAGTGCAAAAATCTCCACCCTATATATATAAGGGAGAAAAATATAAGAAGGAAAGAAAGTTATTGTTATTTTCTCCTCAACTTTATCTCTCCTAATTGGAGAGAAAATGAAAAAAAGAAGAGTGAAAAGTTTATAATAAAAAAAATAAATTTATTTTTCTTCCTCTCTTATATTATTTTTCTTTTATTCCAAACATAAAAGTAGAAAATAATAAATAAAAGAAAGAAAATAATATTATTTTTCTTCATTTTTTTTTTGTATTTTCTTTCCTCCTTTTCAAACGTATAGTGTTTTAAGGGAAATAGAGTGTTGAAATTCCAAAAACAAGACAAGTCAAACAATAACAAAGATGAAATATATTATATATTTTACTATAAGATCACTATGCACAAGAATTTGAGAAAATATATGGATTAATATATAAATTTACATTAAAAATGAATCCAATTGGCAAATATTAAGTAATCAAATGACGAAAGATTCAAGAAAAAAAAAACTTTAGTTGTCTTCTTTTTTCTCTTATTTTTTTTTTCTCTGGTTTTCATCAAAAACTTTTATTGTTGGCCACCGTCGATCATCTCTTAGATCGGTAGTAGTCTTTTCTTATTTCATTATATTTTATGTAGTTTCTTTCATTTTTTTCATTTAATAAATACAGATTTTTTATTTTTTATTTTTTTAGTTTTTTTGAATTTTCCTATATGGAGTTATTACCCTTTATGGGATTTGATTGTTTATCCTTCATGGAATATGATTATCTCCCAATTGTGAATTTTCTGTTGATATTTTTACAATCGGACTCACCTAAAGACCAAATAGTCAATTTATGGCTAATCAAAGTCATTGAATGAAGCGTACAAATCACAGAGTTGCATGTCAGAAGAGCTCTGTCAACGCGATTGAGAAATAGTTTCAAAAAATTTCATGATTGATTGTACTGTAATTGATATTATTTATTTGTCAATATGTACTTTTAATTTTCAATCAATGAAAGATTCAATATTTTCCATAAAAAAAAAAGTAATCAAATGACAGATTTTTTTTTATAACATTAAAAAGTTATAAGTTCAATTTTTGATCATATAAAGGTGAAATGTCCTCTAAGTTGAAAAAAAATAATTAATCAACAATATTGTTTTCTAATGTTAAAAGTAAAAATAAAAAATAAAAAATCTTTGCTGCTCATGTGATTCTGTCCGGATCAAATTAGATTAGTCAAATTTTAATGGACTCCATATAGCTGTGGTTGATATTAAAAAATAAAAAAAGTTAAAAGAAAAATTTATACATGAAAAATGTGGCATTTATTGTAGCATACTCCAACAACATTCTGTTGTAGACATTGCATAAATGGATGGCTGCATATATATATATATATATATATATATATATATGTGTGTGTGTGTGTGTCAAAACAATATCTTCGCATGCTTCATGAAGCTAAGGGAGGACTTTGCTTCATATGGCACAACCCTCAAAGTAACAATTACTTGATTTTTGGGGATGGCTTGCCTCCGATTTGTAGCTGCTATATCTATTATTATAAGTATAATATCAAGGCAGCATGGCATTGTCTTTTCAATCCTTAATATTTAATGTAGTCACACAGTACCTTGAACCGGCCTTGAATTGTAGAGTTTAAGACAACATATCTTTATCACAAATGGATCGATTATCTCAACATTCTTGTCATTAGCTTAGAGAGTAAATGTGATTTATACCACAGCGACACATTGCGACTTGATCTAGTATTCATGATATTAATTACCCCTTTGTGTATGTCACGACTCAAAAATATTGTTTAAGCGAAAATAATCATTTTGATAACTTATCCCAACTATTGTTGGTGTATTTTACATATTTTAAAATAATTGTAATTCATTTTATTTGATATAAAATGAACATTTTCACAATAAAAATTTAGTATTGCGAGAAAATGTTATGTTTCAAATCTCATAAAAAAATAATTCTTATGTCTTATATAGTTGATTACAGTGATGAATATACCAATTCATTAACATTTTAATCCAAGACTTAGTTAAATTATTTGAACCATTCGTATAAAATGGGTTGCTTGTTTTGATATTGGAATTTGAGTTTATTAATTATCTTAAAAATTTTGTTGATGTTTTAAAAAATAAAGATAACAACAATGGATTTATACGAGCCGACTATACCTAATAGAAGATTAGGTAATTTTAAATAATATTTCTGCTGAAAGGTTAAGCAAACTATCTTATCTAATTTTTGCCTAACTACATAGAACAATCAAATAAAATGAATGAGGTCATGATCATGGGTCCAATTTTAATTTAATTAAGTTCATGGACCAAATATTTCACATGCTGCCAAAGTCAATACATAGCACTCAATGCCTAAACTTACACACATGGGTCCTCCAAAACCAATTAATTTCTTCAACTCTAAGCTCCACTTCTCCTCTCTCTATATATAACACAACAAGAAACATGATACTCCACCACATAAATTACTTAGCTGGATCATGGCTAGCTTCATCAACGATACTCGAATTCCAACTCGATCACCATATATCAACCTCCACAAATGGCCGGAATCCGGTAGCTTCCCGCCGGGTGGGCATGGGAAGCAAGCTAGGGTTGTGGACAGCAGATCATGCAGGCAAATGTACTTAAGAAGCTATACATTTTCAAGAAAAGAAAGTATTCAAGAAAAGACCAAGAAGCGTTTTGGCGAAGTCAGAGAAAGGATCAAGAATACAATATTAAGAAAGAAACCATCATCATCAAAGGGTAAAATATTGGATCAGTGCTATGCTTTAAAAAAGGTGTCATGTTCTGCTTGGTTATCTATGTTTAGAAGGTTATTGCTAGCTTGCACAACCAAAGGTTGATGTTGCTGAAAATTAAATCCTTAGTTCACAAAGTTGAAAAAATTTTATCTACACCAATTCTATAATATTTTACCCTTGGATTAGTAACATATATTGTATGTGTTATTTTTTCATTAATTAAATATAAAATATTTTAGAATATGTGTAACGCCCATGGTTTGGTATAATAAACTAATTTTTTAATTAAAAAAATCTTTTTAAATAATTATTTATGATATTTGGTAGTTACAAATAATTTTTTTTTTATATTGTCTATTTGTACATATCCGAGGGAATTGGGTAATTAGGTGATGATATTTCTTGGGTTTCTCAATTACATCTCCATATATAGCTCTATAATGGGCTTTTTTTTAGACATTATCACATGCTGCTATAATGCATAGACACTTCTAATTAGTAGATATTTTTTTTGTATTTGTATTCCTATTTTGTGTCTGTACTATCTAAATATTTCAGTTAGAAAGTAGACACTTTAATTTAAAACCATTTCTCCATGTCCGTATCTCCATTTCCTGTATTCTTGTATTCTTGTCCGTCCTACCTAGATTATATGCTTAATAACAAATTAATGAAATTAGCTACTATACTTCTTTGCAAATATTTCCAAAATAATGGTGTCTAGACTTTGAAAAGAAATAGGACGAAGTAATGGCCTGGCTTCTTCTGTTCGATAATTCTTTGGCACGTAAAAGATGACAATTTTATAGACTACCACATTATTAATGTATAGTAATACATTATTGTTAATTATGAGAACAAATTTTGTTTATAAGTAAATGCCCCACTTTCTCTTATTAATCAACGTTTAATTTCCATGAAGCTTATTTTAAAGTTTAATTTTTAATATTTCGAAGTGATAAAGAAAAATTGTATAAATAAGAAAACATGGTTAAATTAATTTCGAACATTTTAAATGATAAATAATCAAGTGATATGTTCTAACACTTTTATTGTATAAACGTTTAAGAAAAAAACTATTTACAAACAATACTTGACTTGAAACAAAAATATTGGTTGCACCAAAAAAAAAAATCATCATAAACATTCAAAAGAAATGGATGGCAATTAAAGGTGGAATTATTGCAAAATCGTAATATTATTTATTTGATTATTAGTTAAAATTTTTATTATTTTATGTTGCAACTGTATATTTTTTTTTTTTTTTGACAAATGCAAGATTTACTGTAGCTAAATACTCAATTAGGTAATTGCTGACTGGTGAGACTCATTGGCTTCAAAAAAATTCACCTCATAAATATATGAATGAAGTTAAACCTATAAATTACAGAATCAATTACCTTATATGAACATTTATTTTACATTAATCATATATCACTTAATTAACTTTTCATACTTATTTAAATATAAATATAATGGAAGAGCAAATAATGTAAAAATTTATTGGAATTCACTTGAAAAGACACTCACTAGAAATGTGGATGCTTCCTGGCAAGCTCCAAGTGGGTATGGTATATATGGTGGCAACATAGGTGGAAAATGAAGTTGCTTTGGGTGAATGTGTTTGTTGCTTTTCACGTCTGTGCATATCTCTTTTTGACTTCTTTTTAATGGTTGGAGGGGACACAGAAACTGTTTCTACTGCCACTAATGGAAAAAGTATAATTATATTATAGGAGAAGTAATCCAAAAGAAAGGGTCAAAAAGGTATGGGTCCAAATGACTTGTATCTAAATACTTAAATTACTTGTGTCTTGTTGTGTAAATTTGTTATGGCACTCACAACGTCAATTTTGTTGAAATTTTCGATTATAGTATTTGTTTCCCACAATAATTTTATAATTTTATTTGAAATGGTGGTAATTTTTTTTGTCCAATGGAGATTTAATTGGTTGTAGGTTATACGACAGAGGTAGCCACCTATAATAAAATTATAAATTTTTATCAATATAAGATAATAAACTTTTATCAATATTTGTGAATGATAGCAGAACTCAAAACTTTTGTGGATAGTGACAGTGGAGATTCAAATTTGAAATCTTTATAATTTTTAGAAGTGAAAATAGCAATTATATTACTTCTAATTAGCTTGCTTAGTTTTTTATATTAATTTTTGCATTAAAATTATAAATAAAATTGAGTTATTTAAAAGTGGGTGTCATAATTTGAATTTCATTAAATGCAATTCGTTCTCCCAATGTTCATTTTTTTTAAAAAAAAAAATCCATCTCTCCACCTATAAATAAAGCTAAAATAGGCTCAAATTGTTGATTCTACTAGCTCAAGAAGGTCTTATGCAAATGCAACATATCATCACCTAATTAAAGATATAAGGTAATAGTAGGTAAACTATGCAATATATTCGATCCAAATGATGTGGAAAGGCACCAACTCTTCTATCATTTTTGCTAATCTACAATTGTATTTAGAATTATAAATGAGTCTCATATATTGCACGCGTCATTTTTAATGTTGATCATATCAATTATAAGAAAATGAGTATGATGTAGTGAGTGAAGTAATTATATCTTATTAAATTATATATCTTATAATTTTAGCTCTTCACCTACAATCAAATAACAATTTTAATACAAATATGTCGATAATGCGCTTATCATATGCAAATTGAAACTAATTATTGCAATTGAAGTGCAAATTCATTAAAAATTCACAGAATGAGACTGTATATATATGCACCAAAATTAGGATACAGTTTATAAGTTTATTTTTCTAACTATTTTTTACTGACTTTACATTGTTTTCTTGCTCTCTATTAGTACTTTTTTTCCAATAAAATGGCCCATGTGTAATTGAATACATATGGCCCATCATCAGGTCTAGATGATTGCTTGATCCATCAAAGATCATTCCTTGTAAATGGATGACCTGTGTGTCGAGCAGCTTGGCTTATCATCAAGAGACTTTGACCTGCAGCTTCAAAAAAGGAGA
>CATIWO010037199.1:0-13755 GCA_949673435.1 Macaranga tanarius
CATTCAACATAAACAATTAACGGATAATCAAAATAATATAAAAATACATGCAAAGAAATGGAGGGAGGAGAAAAGAATTACAACCCTTTTACATGCAGAATGAATAAAAATAAACAACAATTTACATAAATAAAAATAGCCTGTGGGCTATCTAATGTGTAGGCCTGCTACACAAATCATAAATCAAAATATCCTACAAAAATAAAATAAGGTTAGTGCAAAATAAATAATCAATAACTAAATTATAACTAGATTTAATTAAACTAACAAATAATTATTTGCTTAATTTTTAAAACATGCATGCCTAATTAAATTAATCAACATTACTAAAAATAAAAATAAAAATAAAAATAAAAATAAAAACAAAATAAAAATATTTCACAAAAAGTAAATAGACCAAAAATAAAATCACAACTAAAAAAAATAAATAAATCAAAGAAACAAATAAAAAACCAAAAAAAAAAACTATGAAAGCAACGAAGGACGGCAACAGTGCATGGTTTGGCACTGTTGCCGTCTATATATATATATATAGACACACAATTGAGTTAATAGTGAACAATAATAAATACAAGACAAATCAAAGGGGAGCAGTGGTAAAAGAATAATAATTAATCAATTAATCAATTAAATTAATTTTTTTCATAGTTGAAACTAATAAAACATGCAATTAATATAATTCAAACAACTAAATCTACCCAAAAATAATTCAAAAGGGAATTAATCAATAAAACATGAGGAAATAAAATAAAATAAAAGAGGAAGAGAGATTAAAAATATTACTATAAAAGTAGTTGGCTTTCAGAAGCTTATTTGGTAGACTGCAATGGTGAGTCCCACAGTGTAAGATTGAATCCAAGCCCTTTTATCAAATTTTTTCTTTTTTTTTGCGTATCACCCTTTTTTAATTCCCTGCCAAAAACTTTTTTGTTTTCTCCTTTGTTTTTACGTGATTTTTTTTCCTCTTTTTTTCTCTACTTCTGGCTTTTATCCACAATCCCCTCTTTCATCTATTAGTGTTTTACTATAAATCAATCTCATTTTAATTATCTTCCACTAACTTTATCACAGATTTATTTATTAAATTAGGATTAGATTAAGATAAATCATTTGAATGGGCTGGACTTCAAGCCTTACATTGTTGGACCCATTTTTCTTGGACTTTCATCATTAGGCTTTTGCCTCGTGGGCCGGGTCAGACCATGTGTCCACAATTAGCAGTGAAAAAGATGCTGCTGATGGTGTTGGAAAAAATAAAGATATAAAAAATGATGATCCTTTTGCTGCTGTTGAGCCTTCTGTCAAAGCTGCTGAAGAGTGTTCTGTGAAAGCTGCTGATGTTACAGATGTACTTGAAGTGGTATTTTTTTTATTTTTTTTGTACTTTTATTTTGTTGCTTTTTAGTTTACTTTTGGTTTCTGATCTTATTTTTGTTCTATTTTTATTTTTTTTCTTGTATTATTTTATGTTAGGAAGAGAAGGCAACTAATGATGTGATTGATCAGTATTCTGAGGCTACTAAATCTGTTAGCGTTGTAGCTGAGACTGTCGATGATTCTTGTTTGGTATATGTTCTATTTACTATATATTTATTTTCGGTTGCTTTATAGTTTATTTTTGATTTTTGATTTTATTTGCAATTTGTTATTTTTATGTTATGATGAAAAGAACATAGAAGATGCTTCAATTGATGTTGCTAATGTTATCAGCAATGCTGTTAGAGCTGTTGGAGCAATGACTGGTGAACTTGTATGTTTTTTCTTTGCTTTTTTATTTTGTTATTTTTTATTTTTATTATTTAAGTTTATTATTTTTTTGGTTGCTTTTTGGTTGCTGATACACTTTCATATGATTATTGTATTATGACTTGTATCAGTTTAGTTTGTTAGTTTTATTTTTGTTACTTTTTTGTTTATTATTAGTTTCTGATATGGTTTTTTGTATGATTATTTTTGTTTTTGATTTGTATTAGTTTAGCTTTTTAGTTTTATTTTAGTTTCTTTTTGGTTTCTTTTTAGTTACTTTTTGGTTTCTGATAAGGTTTTGTGTGACTTTTTTTTAGGGTGAAATTGATGTGTGTGATGATAAGGGTGATTTTGTTACGCCTGTTGCTAAGAAAAGGGAGGTGAAACTAACTAATTTAATAAAATCTCCTTTTGTGACTGAGTTTAGCTCTTATATGGAAGTTTCAAATAAGAAAAAAGAATATTCTGTCTCGAATGATTTAATTCCTTTTAGTTTAAAAATTATAGAACCTTTGAAGTTTGACAGACAGACTGAATTCGATCTTTAGATCAAAGTTGGCTTGAAGAAGAAAAATAAGTATGTGATGGTGAATCATGAATGTTTAGTATCTTTTATTTATTTAGTTTTTTTTGGCTTTTTTTTTAATTTTTACTTTATTTTGCTTGTAGGAAGAAGCTCTATTCTGATGCAAATGACTTGATTTCTCCTGGTTTTAAATTTGGAGAAGATATCATCACAAGAAAGACTTGGTTTCATACTTTAAATTACTGTGGTCATTGTCTGTCTTCTCTTGTAAGTTTTTATTCTTTATATTTTCTATAATTGTTTCAGATTTATATTGTTCAATTTTTATATACTGAAAATATATTGATTATTTTTTTTTTCTGATTTGCAGCATATAGATGTTCTATTTTACTATATAAAGAGGAAGGGTAGAGTTTTTTCTGGAATTTTTTTGAGATTTACAACTATAGACAATCTTTTTGATCAACGTCTTCAAGGTTTATATGAAAGATATTTGAGCAGTGGTAAGGATGTTTCAGTTATTGGTGTGAATCACTATAATGCTGAATATATTCTTGGGTATTTCATGGCCTGCAATACTGCTTGGTTTGATGTTGGTCATGTTCTATTTCCTATTTTTATTGCGAAAGAGAAACATTGGATATTGGAGAAGTTGACTTTCAAGGAAAGATACTTATTTGTGTATGATTCTATGAGGAGTCCGAAGTATGATAAGATAGTTTTTGAGAATATGGAAGCTTATAGTGTTTTGCTTACAATTTTTCTTGAACTTCTTGATTTCTGGTCTTCTCGGCAAGATATTGATTTTAATGCTGAAATTTTTTCTTCAAAGAAGTCGACTGATCTATTTGATGTTATTCTTGTTAATGATCTTCCACTTCAAGAGAATAAGTAAGTTTCTGTATTTTATTATTTTTATTTGTTTTGCATGTCGATAATGTATTTTTTTTGTAGTGATTGCGGTGTTTTTATTACTTCCTTTGATGAGTTCTTGTTACATGGCTTGGAGATTCCAAAGGAGATGAATATTGAAGAGATGAGAAATCGATATGCTGTTAGCCTGTATTCTTATGCGAAGTGGAAGCAATTTAATTTTTGTGATAGTGATTTTGAATGTCGTGGAAGATTGAAGCCAAAGGACAAAGGAAAATTTAAAGTAGTTTGATTTTAATGACATTTAGATTTAGTTTTTAGTTGTGTATATCATATTTCTGAAGAATATTGTTAGTTTACATATTTTTGGATGAATTTATGTAAATTTAATATTTTTTTAAAGTTTAAATTTTATTATTTGGTTCAGTTGTTTTATAAGTTTTTGATTTTAGTTATTATATTTAATATAATTTTTAAGTAAATATTTGTAATTGGATTGCTAAAAATTTGAAAAGATACAAGGCAAATTAGTTGATTAATATTATTTTATTGATGTGAATGTAAATATAAGGAGTTTCATATACAAAAAAGAAACCAAAAGTAAACTGCCTTATACATGTATAATATAACAAAAGAAAATTAAAATTAATTGCTCCATTCCTGTCAGTACAAGATGAATCAGAAACTTAAAGTTAACCAAAAGTATTCTAAATGTAAAATAAAAAATAAAAAGGATATAGAATTTGTGCAAGTATAAGAGGTATCAGAAATGTGAAATAAACCAAAAGGAAACCAAAAGTATTCAAGATATATCTTTCTCATATATGTGAAATGAACCAAGAATAAACTAGAAAGAAATGGATTTTTCACTGTATTTTTATGGATTTATGCATGCCTTTTGATAATAAACCAAAGGTAAACACTTTCATTGGTTAATATTGGTACAATTGCAACTGAGCGTATCGGAAACATGAAATAAACTAAAAAGAAACCAATAGGAAACCAAAAGTATTCAAGATTTAACTGTTTTATATATGTGAAATAAACTAAGAATAAAGTACAAAGAATTTACTTTTCCATTGTGTTTTTGGTGGATTTCTACATATCTTTCTGTTATGTTCATAAATCCACATCTGGCACATTTGTTTTGAGCTTTAACTTCCCATGGAGCTTTGCACCTTTATTTTTTTGGTCTTCCAGATCTGATTCTACCTTGTGAAGGGAGCACAATTTGCTGATGTCACTCGGTATATTCCATGTCGCTTTCATTGGAAGTGGATAAACTGGTGCTTCATATATTTGAAGCATTGATTCTTTTGTGTAGTAATGTGATGCATAGCTGTAAGGTTCTTAATTAAGCTCCCTTAAAACTACCATCGCATGCTCGCATGGTAGGTGATCAAACTAAAATTTGTTGCATGTGCACGTTCTTTGTGTCAGGTCTACTATTTCTTATTTTTCCTCTTGAAACACATTGAACAGTTCATCATTAGATCTTTTGACCTGCAAATAATTTTTAAAAATGGAAAGTAATTTTTATAATTTTATCATACGAGATTAAGAGATTATGCTGATTAATTGTATCAGAAACTAAATATAAACCAAAAATATTCAATACTGATCTTGAGATTGAGAGATTTTATATAGTTATTTTTCAGCATTTTTTCAGGCTTCTTTGCAAGCTTTGTAAATGTAGCTCTTGCGAAAGTCCAGTCTTCCATTAATCCACATAGGTATTCAAGTAAAGTTGTCATCGGCAGTTCTCGTGCATGTCTGATAGTTGCATTGATTGATTTAGTAATGTTTGAAGTTATTATTGAATACCTGTCATTAATTAAATGTACCTTTGACCATTTCTCGTATCCAATTGCTTGTAGATACTCTTAGACTCTTAGATCAACTTTCTTCATTTCAGACATGTAGTTATGAAAATCTTCCATTTTTTGCAGTTTGCAGCAGCCAGGAAGAGTTTTTTGATATGTGGTGTGTTTTTTTTAAAAATTGTCTTGATATTGTTGATGATGTGAAAGATGCAATGGACATGTGGAGCTTTAGGGTATACACTTCTTATGGCTGATATGATGCTTTTATGTCTATCAGATACGAAGCACAACTTTTCCCTCATTCGAAATGTTTTTTCTCAATTATTCGAAAAACCATTTCCATGAGTCATCATTTTCAGAATCAGTCACAACAAAAGTTAGAGGAAAAAGTTTACCTAAACAAAAGTCATACAAAACAATATCAGAAACTAAACAGCAATAAAAAAGAAACCAAAATGAAACTAAAAAGCTAAAATTAATACAAATCAAAAATAAAAATAATCAAACAAAAGCATATCAGAAACCACAAATCAACCAAAAAGTAACTAAATGAAAACTAAAAAAATAAATTAATATAAAATCAAAAAATAATCATATAAAAAAGCATATCAGAAACCAATAATAAACAAAAAAGCAACAAAAATAAAAATAATAAACTAAACTGATACAAGTCATAAAAAATAATAAAATAAAATCATATCAGAAACCAAAAAGCAACTAAAAAGCAATAGAAAAGAAACTAATTTTACCTGATGCATTTTGAGTTGCAGCTGTGAGAAGTGTGCCTCTAAATTTTGATTTCAGGAAAGTGCCATCTATAATAATGATTGGTATGCAATGCTGCCATCTATCTATGCTTGCATATAGTGCCATGAATGCATAAAGAAATGTGTTGTCTTGATTTATTTTGAGCTCCACAATTGATTCCGAGTTTATTTTTTGGATCATGTATAAAAAACTGGGCAGCAACTGATATGATTCTTCTGATTTCCCTCTAATATATTCTAGTGCTTTTTTCTTTGACCTGTAAGCTTGCATGTATTTTATAGATATGCCATATTCCTTCTTCATATCACTTATGATGTCAGAAGGTGTGTAGACTATTTTTATGTTCATGTATTTAGATTTGATATGCTCTGCTATGACAAATTTTGATACTTGATGGTGACTTCCCAACCTGCATTCTAAGGTGTAGCTGTGCTCATTGTTGTATTGTCGAACGATGAAGAGTGTTGTGTTTTTATATCTTATCGCTCTTAATTTTCAGCTGCAATTATCGTCAAAGCAGTTGAGATAGAACTTCTGGTTGCATGATTTTAGGACTCTGAATTGGAAGTTTTTGGATATTACATGTAAATTAACCACTGATTTGAGCATTTCCTTGTCTTTGTAGAGTTGCTGAGGTTTTATTTTACTGTAATTCCTGTCATATATGATCAATTGCTGATATACAGGGCTTTGGACTTCTTGTTCTTCATTTTCTTTTCCAATATGTTTTGCATATTCAATGAGATCTGAAGTTATATTTGTTCCCTGTATATTTGTGCTCTGATTCTCTGATGGTGCTTTTGTTGTAGTTGGAGAGTCGAAGAACTATTTTCCTTTTATTTTTCTTGGAAAGTGATGCACAATGGATACTTTATGCTGTCAGTTTCTTTGCTCTTCAGTTGGATATAGAATTGTAGCGTTGAATCATCTTCTATTTGTAATGACGGGTAATGTTCTTTGACCTGGTAGTTGATTTATAGCAGCTTTTCTTCATTTTCTATTTTCAGACGGGTGGATACTAGTATGATGAGGTTTTGGTAGGTGCAGCTATTTGGAATTTGTATTCCAGTGACTTGAAAGTTTTCATAAGTGAAAGCATCATTTGATTGTCCATTGTAATGAATAAATACAAGTAATTGCTCCATTCCTGCAAGTATCAGAAACGTGAAGTAAACCAAAAGTATTCTAAATTCAAAACAAAAAAAAGTATACATAATTTATGCAAGTAAAAAACGTATCAGAAACATAAAGGAAACCAAAAGTATTCTAAATTCGAAAAAAAGTGTACAGAATTTGTGCAAGTATCAGGCGTATCAGAAACGTGAAATAAACTAAAAAGATTCTATATTCAACAAAAAGTATACAAAATTTCTAGTTTTTTTTATTAGGTCGATGAAGATTTGATTTTCGAATTTGTGAAGTGATAGGTATAGATTTTCGAGCATTATATGATAGTTTTTGAATAAGAAAAGTAATGTATATTTTTTTTTTTGTGAGATAAAGTGTTTTATATGAATTGTTTGAAAAGTTAAATTTTTGAAAACTTGATTTGTTTGAATTTAATGATTAAAATTTGATTTGAGGAATGTAATTGTTTTGAAAGAAATCGAAATTATTAAAAAAAGAGTAATGTACCCGTGACATGCAGTTCTGTTTTTTTTCTCTGTGATTTACTTTTGCTTGCTGTTTGCTTATTGATTCAATGGAGTATGATTTTTGTATTTTGATTGAAGATTGTTGAATTTATAAGAGGAATTTTTGTTGTTTGGAGGGTTGTTAATGGCCTTTTTTTTGCAGCTGAGGGAGAAGATGGAAGCTACGTTAGAGAAAGCGCAACTGAAGGAGAAGATCGCGTGTTTGAAGGTTGAGACACGGGAGTAATTTTTTAGGTGACTAGGGGCACGCGCGTAATATTTAAAAAATTGAGGTATTTTTGTTATTATGTTGTGTTTTTGGGTATGCAGGTAAAGATTTCTATCAAGTTTTGCTTCTGATTAATATGAGATTCCATAAGCTTAAAGAAGATATATAAAAAAAAAAAAGGGTAAAGATACTTGTCTCGGCGGAGACGAAAGAAATCCGTCGCCCGATACGAAAAATTACTATTTTGGCCCTTCAAAATTATATTGTCCCTCTGTAAATATGAGGGGCCAAAATGGTAATTTGCTGTCTCGTCCGTCTATGCGAGACAAGTATCACCATCCAAAAAAAAAATTAACAAGAATCAAGCATAAGGAGGAAGGAATTGATCAAGCCTGCAATTAATTCATAGCATCATATGATCAAATAAACATATGATGTTACCAACAAAAGAGGAGAAGAACTTAAGCAGCCAATGACCAATGCAACCAAGAAATTAAATGGTCAATGAGCATATTGTTGTCTCATTGCTTTAGGAATTGTTACTTCCAAGTTCCAACTGCCAGTTTTTTTAAGAATAGCCTTAGCAAAATGATAGAGAACACTTGCAAATTTATTTATTAAAAAAACATAAACAAAAAAAGGGCCATTGAAGTGAAGGATTAATTATTAACTCACTAACTGAGTGTACATATCAGTGTAGTTCACGAAATGAATCAAACAATACATCAATATAATACAATAACAGAATTTATCTTCATTCTGAAGGATAAATCACAGTAGTGAATTTATTGTTTCCTGATGGATAAAATTGCATAACTATAAGGATTAATTTCCTAAGCATGATTCCAAGGATTTATGAGACAACCAGATCTTACTGGCCTTTGATGTCTTGAGTGTTCAAGTACAAGTAACCATATTCATCTGAAGGAGTCGATTTGGTAGGCACTGGAGAAAACCCAGAATAGGTTTTATCTATCTTTGTCAAGCATATATCGCAAATTTGCCTCACAAGCTCATTCTTTTGGACGAAGGGTTGAGCTAGATATTCTTCCAATGGCATCCACTACAGGCAATCACAAGTAGCAATGTCAGACTACTTACAAACAAGACGTTCTAGTTACCATTATCCACCTGTTTTTACATAAGCTGAGACAAACTATCAAGTAAGAAGGACAACATTAAGTGGATTATGCTGTCAGTGAGTCACATTCATACTGGAAATCTGCTTTGACCACAACTTACCTGGGCCGCGTCGATTTCGGACTCCTGCTTTTGGACGTCAAAAGAGAGGGGCTGCAGCAAGCATAAAAAGAATAAATCCGACTTCCCAAAGAATGCTTTGTGGCTTTGCCTGTAAATTATGAGAAGGGTGTTGTAAAAGTAATTTCACAAAAGAGAGTTATCGTCAATGAACTTTAGATCCATAGAACAAGAATTATATATTATTTTGTCCAACCCACAATATACTATAATAGCGAGCCGCTTATGCTACCAAAAGAAATGATAAAAGAGCATAGACCTTTTTCTTTGAACAAAATACAAGTATATTTTAGCATGGACATGTACTAGCAAGACTAAGGGTGTAAGAAATTGAAAAGATGACTTAATTTAGTAAGAATACAAATGAGGACATATTAGTCTCCTCAACCTCATACCTGAATGCTAAAATTTCCATAAATTTTGTATCAATCTGTTACAGAAAAAAGGGAAAAACATTAAAATTAAAATACATTTATAATTTGATCTTTAATTGAATTACTAGTTGCATACGATAACTTACTGCTGTCTCTTCTTTAACTTCTCTTACTGCAGCTGCAAATATATCTTCTCCCTGCAGATGAAATAGCTGTGTTGTGACCTTCCATGCTATATGCTAGATAACAATGATTAAAAAAAAAATTGATGATGAACATACCTCATCAACTACTCCAGTAGGGAACTTCCACACACCTGTCCCTCGAAATATTCCATTCTTTTCTTGGACCACTAGCACCTTCAAATGAAAATTGCAAATCACAATTTTGAGAAGGGTCATAGTTACTAAGGGTGACTACAAAAAAGAATCAGAGAGCTACAGCAGCATCAGTAGCGCAATCTGCTTTCAAGATGACCATGTTAATTGTCTAAAGACTCCAACAACTGAAAATACGTATCACATGTATGTTTGCAGTAATCAGAGGTTTGAACTATTGTGCTTCACCCCTACCATAATTCTCATATACAGGAATACCTCACTCCCAAGTCCCAACTATGTTTTTCATTATATAATCAGGCCATCCTTTCAAGTAAATACTTAACACCACATGTTTCCTTTTGTTTTCCATAGATCATCAATATCACTGGAAGGCATATGCAAGACCTATAAGCTATAACTACTAGGGATATAACAGAAGGTCAGAATGATTGATGAGAAACAGAAGGAGTACCTCTCTCTTTTCATTCATGACAAATGCTCCAACACTCACTCGGTGAGTTGCATTTGCAGGTAGAGTATGAGTGCCTTCTGGGATCCAGTATACAAGCATCAAGTATTTTGGTTCCGCATGATGGTACCAGAACCCTTCCTGTGAAGAATATGACAAAACAAAAAGTTAAGGAAATAGTTGATAGCTGTAAAACCATGCAAGTGGCTTATCTCAAATAAGGTATCTGTGCAGTCATCATTGTTGCATTCTACAAAGACAACCGAGTTACCTTAACAGCAACTTCAACAAGACTGACTAATTCAACAGGCACTTTGATCCAAACACCCCTCTTGCCCTGCATAAATGATTACAGACCAGACCTTAAAATAGAAGAAAAAGAATTGCAGTTAAGATCATCCAATATGGATAATCAAAAGACCAATTGAAATGGAGGGAAAACCAGCATATGGCCAATTCCAACTAGAAATATATGAAATGAGGCTGAGTCGAGCTCAATTCAGTTGTGTACAGAAATTTTGTGCTTCTAAAATTACGTAAGCATTCTTTTTACTTTTATTTGAACTTTATTTTTTAATTGAAAAAAAGCTTGAGCAGGAAGTCTCTAAAACCCTCTGATGCAACTAATAGAGTGAAAATAAAGAGATCAATAACTATATTGGTGCCAAGCTATCAACAGGAACCAAGCAATTACAAAAAATGAACTAAATTTAGCTGGAATTCGACCTGCTTTCTCCAGGAAGCAATTGAAGCTTTAAGCATTGAAGCAAAAATTTCCGGTCCCATAGGCTCACTCAGTTCCACAATAACACCTTCATGTTCATCATTCATTGCAGCAAGTAGCTTCATCTGCTGCACTTCATTTTCAGCTGCCTCATGCATCACGGAAGTGGATGTACTTAATGAAGCCGACATTAATCTGATAATAAAAGAAACAATTGGTCTGATCCACATGACAGAAGGGAAAATTCTAATTTTGAATGAATTCAATAACATCATTAAAGATTGACGAAAGGATATACCATCTCCACCAACCATGAATGAAGTAAATCATTTAGTAAATAAAAAGCAACATGTATTATAGTTCCTGAGTTGTAATTTCCAGTAGCATGTGAGCTAGACAACAAAACCAACAAGGTTCCCGCTAAATCAAATAAAATTAACTTGCAAAAGCACAAAAATTGGCATAAACCACCAACATAATCATGACTCTATAAGTCATATATCCATCAACTCTACATGGAGCAACAAAAATGGCAATCTTCACTAAATTTAAACTACAGCTTTTGCACAAAAAAAGTAAGTGATAACTGATAATCATAAATCCACAAACACACACAAGACAGCACAACAAGAGAACACATGCAGGCATAGGTATATAACTTAAAAAATTTTTGCATGAAAAGAGAGAGAAAAAAAACCATCCATCATTCAAGAAATGCAACAATAGCTCAGCTTCTGCAAAAGGGTAATTGATAATCACACATACACAAACAAAACACAACAAGAAAATAAAAGCTGACATGAGTAACTTAAAATCTTGATAGAAAGAGCAAACAGCTGTCTATCATTCAAGAAATGTAATATTCAAAATATCAAATGGCATTAAAGCTGTTAAAAAAAAAAAAAGATTGGAATACCTGCTGAAGGTAGAGGAGGGGGGAATTGTTCTTGAACTAGAGGCAAGAAAGATATATAAAAAGAGAGCTGGTAAATGATTGAAAATGGAGAAAGAAAAGAAGAATCTTGAAGAGATATGTGTTGTGAAGAGGGAGCAATCATATTTATACCCACCAAGGAATTGGGTCAAAGAAACCAAGAAAAATCATGGAAAGGAATGCGGGTTTGAAGGTATAAAATCGTGGGAATTGGGTTTGGCCGTTTGGGTAATTTCGTGGGTGTGAGTAGAGCATATGGAGATTTTGTTATGAAGACCTTCTCCGAGCACTGCCGGGCACGTAATATCCTAAACTGAACCAAATCAACCGTTCACCGTGTGTACATATATAACACTCTCCCGCGGGAGATTGCACGATCAACTTTAGATTTTTTTTTTTTTTTTAACGTTATATATACATATAACATGTTAAACATATTATAATGAGTCGTGTTATATAATTTACGTTTTATAAATATGTTCAGATTTAAATTTGAGATATTAGCATGATTAGTTAAATTTATCGTGTTTAAATTTGACCCTTTTAATATTATATTTATATTTTAAAAGGACGCATTTATGACTCATTGACATAAATTTCTAATCCTACAACCTTCTCAATTATCATAATATTTTTTGATAAATACATACTAATTGCACAACACAAGTGCGACTATTTTATCCTCTTGTTAACTTGATTAATAATCACCATAAATAAAATCATACAAAATAATTTTCCACCTAAGTTGAAGGATTCAAAAAATTTTTCAATCCCTTATATAATTGGCAAATTAAAAATAGGAGAAGTTGTTAGCCTTTGTTTGATTGGATGGAAATTAGATGGGAAAAGAAAGGAATTGTGGGAAATTTAATTTCCCCTCGTTTCTCACCAAAATGGAAAGAAATGTTTTTGATAGAAAATTGATGGTTTGGAATTACAATTTCCTTTCATTTCTTTCCAATTCCTTCTTCTAGTTGATTGTCCAAACAAAGGAAAGATAAAAAATTGAATTTCTTTTCTTTTCTTTTTCATTCATTTCCATCCAACCAAAGAAAGACTTAGAGTTAGCGTTAGTTTTCTCTGACTTCATGCAGGAAATTCAACACTAGAGATTCAAGACTAATGACTGTGACATATTAAAAAATTAATTAAATCTATCAGGTCGAGCCATTTTTGTCTTTATTAATTATATCAATCTTTTATATTAGTTTAAGAATATTTTGACCCGTAGAAACATAAAATTAAATTTCGTGTCTAAAAACTTTCTTGAGAACTAGAGCTAAATATAGAATGGAGAAAATATTAAAATTAAATTGAATTAAATAATTTTAATCATAATTGAATACAAAAATTAGATAAATATTTTGGTATAGTTTTAAATTTTTATAAATCTCTAAACCGATAATCAAATATAGAGTATATATATATGATAAAAATTAATTAATTGTACGTATAAATTGAAAAATATAACATATCATATATACTTATTGTTATATGTTGAATATCTCATTAAATTATAACTAAATATAATTAGTTAACTGAGATTTACGTATTAAAGTACTGACTAAATACTGATTAAAAAAATATATCTGAAAAAATTTAATATTTGTACTGGATATAAAGTGATGGTATATTTTTATTTATAAGTATAAATGAATTATTTTTATTTTCTAATTTTTTTAAAAATTACTTATTATATATGTAGGCGGTGGGGTTCAGCGCGCGCCCAAGTGTTCGGCGACCACGGTACAGTGCGGGCTCAGGGCCCATTAGGAGTACAACGTTGGGCCTTTTTAAAGGGCTTTGGTTGGAGAATGGAGTCACCACCCGGATAAAACCCGGGACACACTTTACAACAACTGGATTCGACAAAGGAAGCCCAGCAGCCGTCCTCAAAGATTGGGTCCGGAAACTTGGTATGGGCTTTTAGCGGCCCACCTGACCTTGCGATCGGCCTCCGTTTGTGTTTTATTATTTTTAATTATTTAATTATTTCTCGAATTACATGCAAATGGCTATTTTAATTCAAACAATTGTCAAATTTTACAATTTAGTCCAAGTTGATTAAATTAATC
>CATIWO010037210.1:0-11826 GCA_949673435.1 Macaranga tanarius
ACAAATTTTACTATGTAAATTAAAAAACTAATAAATTTTAAATAATTAAAGTATTATGATAATTTTATTTTTGTTAACTTTAAAAAATAAACACATGTTATATTTCAACCATTATCAAACTATTATATAATTAATAAAAAACTACTATTAAACAATTATATAACTTTAAATAAAAAATAATTTTTTTTATCTTATTTTTTAACAATAAAAATTAATAATTATTAAAAAAATCAAAGTCATATTTATATTATATATCATATTAAAATTTTTAGAATATAATTTTAGTTCATTTTTACTAGTAAACTATATTCATCTAATATCCAATAATAAAATAAAAAATTACAAAATAAAATAAAATAGTTAAATATATGCAATAACTTTTGTAACTAAGTATAT
This sequence comes from Macaranga tanarius, assembly GCA_949673435.1. Taxonomy (NCBI): domain Eukaryota; kingdom Viridiplantae; phylum Streptophyta; class Magnoliopsida; order Malpighiales; family Euphorbiaceae; genus Macaranga; species Macaranga tanarius. Next base: position 397 of record CATIWO010037210.1, read on the forward strand.
ATGCTCTCTTATAAAATATTATAATAATTTTAATAATAATTTATTATCTAATTAATTAGAAAATATAAAAATACAATTAGAAATTTATTATTGATTTTTTTAAAAAAAATAGCAAAATTTGAAACGGATTTAGCAACGGAATCCAATTCCGTCGCTAAAAGTTTTAAAGAAAAAAATGTAATTTTATAATAATAAATTTGTATTTTTTTAGAAACAGAAAATTCTGTCGCTAAAAATTTTAATTAGAAACGGATTTAAGTTCCGTCGCTATTTTCCATTCAATATGTTGGCGCCAACGTTCTCGCAATAATTTAGCAACGGCATAGTTTTCCGTTTCAATTTCTGTCGCTAATTCCCTTTCTAATTCCGTCGATAATACATTTAGCAACAGATTTTTATTCCGTTTCTAAAATTTCGTAGCAATTTCAAGTTTTCGTTTCAAATCCGTCGCAATTCCGTTTCAAATTTTGAAAGAAAAATTTCGTTTCTATTTTCCGTTTCTAAATCGGTTTTTTCTTGTAGTGATATTTTCATACTTTTTAGACTTATGTGTGAATTATTTAGACACTTTGAACCTAGAGTATGGGGTTGCACTTAGATGCATTTTGTTGAGTTGAGTGCAAGTGTCATGGTTGCTACATGAATTGATGTATGAATTGTGTGTAGGCTTTGATAAAGATATTGGAGACACTACTCACTAGGGGAGCTTTACTTAAGAAGGCGTTGAAGGCTGGAAGTAAGTAATTATTATATAATGCTTACATATAGTAATTCTCATGTAATTAAAGTTACATGACTATGTTTAGTTTGTGCACGTAAATGTTTGTAGCAAGATTTATATATATGTGTGTATATAATGCTTGTGAGAATATTGAAATATTGATTGAGATTGTGTTTGTGGTGAAATGTGAATAAAGCCACTTGATGTGGTATACTAGACATATAATGCTTATGAGAATGATGAATATATGTATATATGGTTGTGAGACTATTGAATGGTCAATTGAGCATGTGTTATGATTGATTGTGAATATTGGCACCTATGTGTAAGCAAGCCACTTGAGGTGGTATGAAATTGTGAAAAAAAAAATGCAAGCCACTTGAAGTGGTATAGTTATACATATAGTGTTGTGAGAATGATGAATACTTATGCATAATGATTGATGTGAGGAATGTGAGGAAATGTGAGGAATATGAAAAATACATGTGATAGTGGAGACTGAGCTGGGCAGAAAGCCTCCACTGATTATGAGATATCTGAGATTGAGCTGGGCAGAGAGTCTCAGATGTGGCCATTCGTGTGAAATATAAATATATATATACATATGAGATCTGAGACTGAGCTGGGCAGAGAGTCTCAGGAATGGCCACTGATATACAAAAAGAAATATGACAACATGAAATTGTGAGGATAAAGCCTAAGAGGCTATGTGTGAGAAAATGTGTGACGATGATTCCAACAGGATACTAACAAGCATAACCATGCATTGTTGCATTTTGTCATATATCTATATATATATATATATATATATATATATATTGAATGTGGATTTGGTATGAGATGTGGTTGTGGATTAATTGAAATGATGTGATGATTGTTATTGTGGGTTATAGTGTAGTTATACACACCCATTTATACGTAAATAATCTATCAGGGGTATGATCTTGGTGATGTGTGTTGATAACGGATGTGTATATATGTGAATTGTTGTAAGGATGGTGTTTCAGGTTGAAACACCGGTAGAGATACGGGCATGTCTCAGACTGTGTAACTAGACACAACATGTCTTAGTGAAGATATGGGCATGTTGAAGGTGACATTTTTATCCAGAGAGATACACAGGTAAAGACACGGGCATGTTCTTGGCCATATATGTATATGGAATTTTGGACAGAGAAATACACGGGCAAGAACACAGGTAGATCCATTGCCGTGTATATATAATGAATTTTAGACAGCGAGAGATATGGGTCGAAATACGGTCGTGTTCCAGACCGTGTCTCGACTGTGAATTTTATCCAGTAGACTACACGGGGAAAAATACGCCCGTGTAGTCCATATTTTAATTATTTTATTCAATTTCTTTTAATTAGTTCTTGAGAAGTATTACATGTAGTATGATACTAATAATTACTTATTGAGTTGTAAGTTCATTCCTTTGCAAATTATATTTTTCAAGACATTGTTTGATAGAGTTTGAAGTGTGCCTTGTTAGAAGGCTCTGGTGGGTTGAAGCGAGTTTGGTATCGACATCTCCATACACATGAGCATTTAGCATTTGACATTTTATATTTTGAACCATGTATCTACTTTGATATAGAGATATGTATGTTAAAAAAAATTGTTCAATACATATTTGGCAAAAGTTTTTGTATAATACATATATCTTTTATCAGAAAAATTTTCTCATGCCACGTGTTGCTATGTTAATGAGACACTTGTATGTGGTACCTGGAGGGTGCTACAATTTATTTTAGATTTATTTTACATTTAATAAGATGAAAAACACTAAAAAAAAGGAATTTAAATTAATAAAATTTAAGTCATGAATCAAATAAAAACAATGATTATGTTATATTCTCCAATTAAATATTTTTTCGGTTCAAATTTTTTGTGTTCATATTAATATGTTATTTTATATAGAATATGCTAGCTTCGAGTGTTTTAAGTTTTTAAAAAAATTAAAATTGAATTAAAATTAATAAAGGTTAATCACATAAAGGTTATTATACATGAATTGAGGAGAATATAAAGGAAAATTAAGAGAATAGGAGGGGAATCGGATTTTATGTTATTTGGCTATTAAAAATTAATCTAGGAAGAAGAGAATTAAAGAGGAATTATTTCTCCTCAGTTCTCTTGTAGGAGGTGAAATTGATTACACTCCAAATTAAAGTATAAAATATTTCAATTTCAAAACACATTATAATTTAAAATTATATTTTCTTTTTAAACATTTCTCATTTTTTCCTCTTTTTTTTTCCCTTTATTAAGTTACCAAACACAACATCATCTGTAGTTTTTATTCCATCTCCTTCCCCCCCCCCCTTCCCTTTCCTTTAGAAAAATCTTTCCTTCCTTTCCCTCTATTGTTGTCAATTGTCATGCATAGGTGAAACTATGAATTTAGCATTTTTATAATGCATCATATTTTTTATTTGACACGTGAAAAGTTAATTATGTCAATCAATTATTAAAAAATAAGTTTTCCAACAAATTAGCTAAAAATTAAAGATAAAATTTTTGTTCTAACAGTTAATATTCAGTCTTAATTTAGTTCAATTCGAAAAGAAGTATGAAAATGACAATAGTTTCTCAATATCATTTGAGTCCTAATTTTTTCTCTTAAATAAAACTAAAATATTTGTGAATTTTTATATTATTGTTATGAACAATCGCGTCACATGAATCTACAAACGTAATTTTATTGTGCCTGCTTAGTTTGGCTTGTTGGCGAACGCCACCGGCATGATTTTTTATCAATGCAAATTGAATAGTTGATTATTGAATTATAGAACTTTCAAATGTATAACACACATAATATTTCAATTAATAACTTATAAATTATATATTTAAAAATATTGCATGAAAAAATTTGTTACTAGTAGAAAGTTTATAATCTATATATGGTTTCAGAATATCAACAAACAAGGGGGAATGCTGACCCATAATTGATTGCACATGGAGTTGGTATGCAAATAATTGAAATCATATCCGTTCACAGCACGGTCCAACGCAGCTGACAAAAGCAAATCAACCACTACAAACTAAAATAAAAGAATGGCAATGCATTATCTTACATATACATCAAATATAACAAAAAGTAACACATACAAAGTCTGTGGCCAAATAGATGCCGTCTGTACTATACTACCAAAGAAAATAAAAATACACAAATCTGTCTGGGTGTAGTAAAAATAAAAACATGACACACTGAAACAAGAACCGTTCCAACTCCATCAACCTCAGAAGCAGGCATCCAAGACACAACAACAACACAGGGCAGCGCAACTGCATAAATTGAACAGACTTAGAATATCAACAACATTAAGCAATATTCTCCAATACACAAATGTATACTTATACAAATAAAATTGAAATTGTTAAATTAATTTTTATTTAATTTTATAAATACACGCAATTAATCAACGGTTATAAATTTATAATTAAATAAGAACTAATTTAATTTAATTCGTATGTATGCATAAATATGTTCCACAGCAAGAACCAACTGAATACAATTAATTTTTCAGTTGAACTTTAAAGGGGTCTGAGTTATTGCTTATTGATGAAGTATAGGCCGAGTTATAATGCAAAATTTTTTTAACTAGTTGTAATTTATTTTCATCTTGTAACTGAACTTAATATAATTATACTACTTTTGGGATAAGAATAAAATTAATTACCATCCTTTCCAGAAGCCATCACCCCTGGATTTGGTCTCAACCGGAACAGACTGAGAGTAGGGCGGTGCCTGACCATCCTTGGTTGGGTAACCAGCAGGTGGTGGTGGGGCTGCATATGCATCTGCTGCTGCGGTTGGTGGTGGATAAGGATATGCTGCTCCAGAATTCATTCAAACCCAGTTCCCAGTTAGTATCAAAGAAAATCATGAAACAATTAATTTAGCTAAATTTTAGAAAGCAATCAAGTAATATCTATGATCTCCAGATCCAATAATTAATATTGTATTTAGTAAAAAAAAAAAAAAACTAGAAACAAATTAACACATACATAAAATGGGATGTTAATTTACCTGTAGCCTGATTCTGACTCATCTTTGGATGATAATTTAGAACAAGAAATTGTGGAGATGATGGTGATAATAATTAAGAGAAGTATATAATATATAAGAGGAAATGATAGATACAAAGAAGAAATGAAATGTGTTTATATAGAAATAGAGAAAATTGTACGCGAGTGGAGTAGTTGGTTGCTTCTGTGGGGAAGCTATAAGCGAGGGCGGCTGACGCCGCGTGCGATGCGATTGGTTAATTCTTAGTATTTAAGTTTTGATGTAATACATCCGAAACACTATGTCCTTAACACAATTAGTTAATTTGATATATTAATTAGTTAATTTGATATATTAATTTATAATTTTATTATTTCAACACTTAAATTTATCACTTTTTATCTAAAATATACTAATCTAATGATATAATATATCTATCACCCTTATACTAGCCATTTTTTTTTTTTTATAACATTTATTTGCAAGTTTTGATCAGTCAAACACTTAAGATGTGACACATGCTGATTCGTAATTCTATGACATATATGATAAAAGATGATTAAAAATTATATTTTAGATATATTCAAGTGTTAAAAAGACAAAACTATAAGTAGAAGTATTAAACTGATAAAAAATATCAACGATTGTAGATGTATTATAGCTTAAGTTTTTTATATCAACAATAAGCACATCCATATATATATGTAATATGTGTGGGAATACAACTTTTTTAAAAAAAAAAAATTACAAAAAAGTCCTCTATTTAATGGGGAACATTTAATTTTTAGAGATAAACATCGTAATGTTCATATTTACATTGTGTAACGCGACAACAAATATTACCGTTTATATATACGTAAAAGGGTGGGTCAAATTAATTGTAAATCTAACATTTAATTAAAAAAATTAAAAAATTAAAAAAATATAAATGAATTCTTGAAATTATATTTCAAAAAAAATAATAATTATTTTAATATTATTGGTGTAATCTAAATGTAAAAACTGAGTTGAAAGTGCGGAATCATTTTAAAATTTCTCTATCCATTCCAATTTTTTTTTTTTAATTCATAATGTAATAAATATCATTAAATCTGTTTTACGTAAGGAATTTGGTTCATTTTCTCACTTACGCATTCTAAATATTTTTAAACATGTGTCAATATGTTCTGAGCATATCTACTTTTGAATTGAATGATAAAAAAGGTGGCTGCTAAATCACTTCGTTTAGCTAACCTAACGTCTTAAAATAAACATTTTATATCCAAAATAAGCAATTAAAATAAAAAAAAATTCTTATGATTATGAATTTATAAAGCGAACACAATTTTCAACCGGCCAAAGATTAAGGCTAATTGTCACCATGCGTGTGATTTTCTTTGATTGACACGTGGTCCATAGTTTTATTTGTTTTCTCCACTTTCTCGATTATTTTATGACAGAAGGTCTTTGACGAAACCTCTAGGTTGTAAGCTGTGCGCGCGACATGTGGCAAAAACCAATTTGGTCAATTCCGCGTGCCTATATGGATAGACAGATCGATAATATTTTAACTTTGTAATTCATAATAATTCTAAGGGCAAATAACATTTTGACCCCTAAAGTTTAACTCTATTGCTTTTGTTGGAAATTATTTTTTTTATCCCTCAATATTCATTTCATCAACACTTTAATTTTTAAATTAATTTTTTATATTAGTCTCTTTTATTAAAAATATTTGATTCCCTCTATTTTATTAAAATAGTTCAATATATCTATTTTAACAAGTCAAAACAATTTAATACCTTGGTTTTTAATTATTTTAAATTTAGAATTTCAATACGACTAAATTTTTGACACCTATATATATCTATATTGATATATTAAATAAAAATTAGACTACAATTTTAAAAATTTTATAAATTTTCACCAATTTTTTTTAAAATTGATTTTCATCAATTTTATTTCATTTTAATTATTTTTATACTTAAAATAATATATAAAATACATGTGATACCCCACCTTACTGGTACCCTTATCAAACATTCAGCTCCGAATATATTTGATAAAAGTATCAGTGAGGCAAGGTTTCATCTTTTATTTTTTATTTTTTAAATTCCATGTTGCAAGCATGAATAACGAATCCTTTAGTATTACATAATTAATTAAGTCTACACAGTCATACTTCCTTTTTCAATAATACCAACATGCAATCACCAAATAACTATATGAGAATGGCAAGTATAAACGTAGAAGGTCATACTTAGAATATGTGCAAGACCTTTTTTGTGTTTCTTCTTTTCCTCTTCTCTTATCCTCCTTTAAGCGCCTTTGTTTATGTTCTTTGAAGTATTGCAACAAAAGCTAGCCACATTTTGGAGCCTTTAAATAGCCTCTCTAAATTTTCTCTTCACTTAACACTAGTTAGCGTAGAGATATACTCACTAAGCCTACTTGTCGATGCCTCAAGCTTCTTCTCCATCCTTCTTTGCCGACTCCCCAAGCTCCTTCCTTTTTCAATTTCAATTCACTTTCTTGATTAATTAAACTTTTTATATACACCGTTAGCCTCAATCAATTCAGCCTTGAACAATTCTCAAGCTCAATCAATCATCCATCAATTTTCAATTGGTTCAATTTAGCCCTTTTGATTCTTAAATTTCTTTTCAATTTCATTTCCATTTCCTTATTTTCCACAAAATTTGATTAATTTTGAGTGCCATCAAAATTTAAAAATTCTCACTCCTTGATTATGTATGAACCATGGCTTGATACAAGATCCTAATTGTAGGTGGCGGGATTCAGCACGCGCCCAAGTGTTCGGCGACCACGACACTATGCGGGCTCAGGGCCCAATAGAAATACAACTTTGATAGGCTTAGGTCGGAGAATGAAGTTGCCACCCGGGTAAAATCCGGGAATACTTTTACAGCAACTGGATCCCACGGAGGGAGCACAACAGCCGTCCTCAGAGATTGGATCGGGAAACTGGGTATGGGCTTTTGAATGGCCCATCCGACCTTGCGATCGGTCTCCGTTTGTGTTTTATTATTTTTAATTATTTAATTATCCCTTTAATTACATGCAAATGGGCCTCAATCATTTTTCAGGTTTTAGTTTTAGCCGAAGTTATTAATTAGTCCATTTAAATACAATTTTGGGTCTCGATCCATGCATCCACATACCATTCTACAATTCACAATAAAAACAATAAAAAAATAATAAATAATAAATCATACAAACATAATTAAAAGCACACACAAAGAAATGAGGGAGGAGAAAAGAGTTACAACCCATATTTACATGCAAATAAAATAATAATAAATAAATCACAATTTAAATGGATTAAAGCCCAAGATTAAATTTAATAGCCTGTGGGCTATCTAATGCATAGGCCTGCAACACAAATTATTGATTAAATTTTTCCAAATAATATCCTACAAAAAAATAACAAAGTTAGTGCAAAATAAAAATAATTAATAATTAAATTCTAACTAAATTGCATATTAAATAAAATTAAATCTAAAATTAATTAAAAATGATTCACAATAACAAATAATCTAATTAAACTAACAAATAATTATTTAATTAATTTTTAAATCATGCAAGCCTAATTAAATTAAAATCAATATTAATAAAAATAAAAACAAAAATAAAATAAAAATATTGTACAAAAAATAAATAGTCCAAAAATAAAATCACAACTAAAAATAAATAAATAAATAAATCAAAGAAACAAATAAATAAATACCAAATAAATAAAAATTGACAAAATTAAAAAAAAAATATTTACGTCAACAGTGCCGGTGCATGGCACTGTTGACGAAAAGGTAAAAAATTTTGGTTGATGGCCGACCCATCAACCTTAAAAAAAAAATGAAAGTTGGATGGAATGGAAGCAGGCGGAAGCCATTTGCTTCCAAAACTAAAATTTGATGGAACGGCAACAGTGCATATTGCCGTTCCATTTAAAAAAATAATAAAAAAAAATTTTTGAAGCAACAGTGCGGAAGCACTGTTGCCAACAAATAAAAAAATTCAAATAAAATAACAAGAATTAAACAAGAAAATGAATGTACAAAAAAATAATTAATGATAATAAAAATGCAACAGAATAATAATAATAACTACAACACAGAACAAATTAAATGAAAAACAAAATTAAATTTTTATAAACAATAACCCGGTAATTAACCTACTTTGAATAATCAAATCAATCGAGATCAACAATACACACAATCATTTTAAATCAAAATAACTCATTCATTTCAAAAGAAATTGAAAACAATCAGACATAAAAAATAAAAAATTGAAAGAAAAGGAAAAAATAAAGAAAAGTTACTGTTTAAAAGTAATTGACCCTCAGAAGCTCTTTTGGTAGACTGTAATATTGAGTCCCCACAGTGTAAGTCCAAGTCTCTTCTCTTTGGATCTACGTTCTTCTTTTTTCTTTTCTGATTCTTTCTCAGGAGATTTTTTCTCTCTGCCTTTTTTTTACGTGATTTTTTTTGTTCCTCCCCTCTTCTCTCCACTATCCATGGCTTTTATAAAAATAAATATCATATTATCTGTCAATGTTTCACTCTAAATCAACTCCCTTCAAATTATCCTTATCACCAATATTTATCACACATTATCTATTAAATTAGGATTTTGAATGGGTTGGGCTTCTTTTAGAAAGGGTTGGTCCTTTAACCTTACACTGTTGGACCCATCTTCTTGGGCTTTCATCATTGGGCTTTTGCCTCGTGGGCCGAGGTCAGACCACGTGTCCACAGTTTGCCCCTCTGCTTTTCAAAAATCGAAATACAGGCAATGTAATGAGATTTATGAAAAGCACATGCAAGCAATACATACAAAAGGATATCCTTCAATCCTAAGAATTAATTTCCGCACCGTCACCCTCGGGGTACAACCTGAGAGGTGTAATTCTGTCGCCGTCCAACCTTGGTGTCAAAAACCAAGAGGCTTTAATTTGAGGTCGCCGTCCTACCTTGGTGTCAAAAATCAAGAGGCTTCATCTGGGGTCGCCGTCCTACCTTGGTGTCAAAAATAAAGAGGCTTCAATCTGGGGTCGCCGTCCTACCTTAGTGTCAAAAATCAAGAGGCTTCTTATTTGAGGTCGCTGTCCAACCTTAATGTCAAAAACTAAGAGGCTTCAATCTGAGGTCGCCGTCCTACCTTGGTGTTAAAAACCAAGAGGCTTCATCTGGGGTCACCGTCCTACCTTGGTGTCAAAAACTAAGAGGCTTCAATTTGGGGTCGCCGTCCTACCTTGGTGTCAAAAACCAAGAGGCTTCTTATTTGAGGTCACTGTCCAACCTTGGTGTCAAAAACCAAGAGGCTTTAATAGAAAGGAACACGCCTTATCACCACCACTAATGTCAAGCAAAAACAAATGAGATGAGTCATATAGCCACTTCGGGCGTTAGGCAAAAATAAGTAAATTGAGCCTTATAGCCGCTTCAAGCGTCAGGCGAAAACATATGAGATGAGCCATATAGCCACTTCAGACATCAGGCGAAGATAGATGAAATGAGTCGTACAGTCGCTCCGGGCGTCAGGCGAAAACAGATAAAATGAGTCGTATAGTCACTTCGGACATCAGGCGAAAATGAATAAAAAGAGCCGTATAGCCACTTCGGGCGTTAGGTGAAAATGAGTAAAACGAGCCTATAGCCGATTCGAGCATCATACGAAAACGAATGAAATGAGCCATATAGCCACTTCGAACATCAGGCGAAAACAGATGAAATGTGCCATATAGCCACTTTGGGCGTTAGGCTAAAACAGATAAAATGTCATTTTTCAAACAACTAAAATGATGCATATATGATTGTAATTCTCAAAAACTTGTGAAGATAATTTTAACAAACACAACTTCATGTAATGCATGTATGGATGAGATTCAAAAATAAATTTTGTAAAACAAGCAACTAGTCAAATGTCTCTTCCATTTAGAGCTTATCTTGGGAAATTGATTTCCTCTTCTATCATAGAATCTAAATTTATAAATTGAGTCTATCACAGACTGCCATTAAGACCAGTATTATTGGAAACAAAAACTGAAACCCTCCATGGTTAGACCGGGACGATAATACAATAAATACTTCTTGGCTTGATTGCGATCTAAGAGTATTTGACTATTGCAGGATTTTCATGATTATGCTTAATGTGAAAGAGATATTTCATTTGCCCCCCAGTAAGATTTTGCTACACTTAAAGTCCATTTGATTGCCTCTCCAGCTTGAAATTTTAACCATTTTTATATTCCCTCTTTTACCTAGGCCGCCCTCTTTCTGAGGGTTTTCAAACCTAGCTGAATTTTTTTTTATTTTTCCTCTTTTGCCTAGATTACTTTCTTTCTGAGAGTTTTCAATTTAGCTGGGTGGTTTCAATATCATACTGATAATTAACCATCATCGGTTGGCCTGACTGCCTGATATTCATGCTTCTATGATGTGCTCGTTACTCACTGCGGACTTGATACTCATCCAACTGACTATTCGATGTTTGTGTTACCGATTTCCTGATGTTTGTGTCGCCACTTTGGCTGTTGATCATATGAATTTGCTGCTGACTCACAAAAGTCTATGTTTGACACTTCGTGTGCTAATTTCATATCAACCATGATTACTAATTCGTTATAAGTGTGTGCAATACATTATGCTTGTTATTGACCAGCCTTTTGCAGGTTTTCTAGTTAACTATTTTTTAG
>CATIWO010037213.1:0-18081 GCA_949673435.1 Macaranga tanarius
GTGTTTGGTAGCTACTCACAAAGACAAAAAAGAAAAGCTTAAAATAATCTTTTTAAAAGAATTTTTCTTTTCTTTTCTAGCACAATAATTTGAGTGTGTTCAATTTTCTTCTATCCCCTGCAATGTAAGTGGGCCATGGAGGAAGAAAATTGTCACCATCTTAAGTCTGATCCATCAACTCCATACATACATTGATTGATTATTGTCTACTTTTGAGCACCACATCCAACCAAAAACACCACCTAAGGTTCAAAAAATATCTAGTTGAATTTTGATTGATGATATCAAAATTTTTGGGCACATATATGTTGGGATCAAGCTAACAAAGCCAAGCTATGCTTTTTTTGTGGATGTAACCTCCAAAAGTGCAATTTTAGTGAAATTGACTTCATTGTAACCTTAAGCCCAAGTTGTGTAATTTACCCAAAAATCAAAATAATCATTAAAGAACAAACACAATAAAAGAAAGCATGTTCAATAATCCAACTGGAAAAGTAATTGTTTAAGGTAGTGTCTAATCTTTCCCATCAAGACACTAATGATGAGGCCCATAATCAGGAAGCTGCCTAAGTTCTTTTTAAATCTTGATTGCTAACAATAATTAATAAGTGAACACATCATAGGTGGCTAGCTTATTAAACAAATCCATTGAGCCACATGCACACTGTAAAGTGTTCATTAGCTTTGATTTGATAAAAACTCAATACTATAATCATTTGTATTATAAGTTTTAAATGGTTAGTAGGGTCTCCTCATGCTTATTCAAAAATTTACTCCTTTTATTCCAGTTAAACCAGCTGAATTTGACAGGTGGACTTCAATTTTGCTTTGTTAGCAAATGGTCTTTTCTCTTTGGACTTTCTTTTTTGTTTGGTCTTATCTCTTTGGACAATTGCTAATGCTAAATACCCTCAATTATTTGACTGATGAAAAATATGGTCTATTATGTATAGGAATAAAAGTACTCTCAAAAGGATAACCTAATATCTTTTGGCTGAATTTTATCAAATTCCATAAATAAACTACACAGGCTTTGTTCAAAAAAAAAAAAAAAAAAAAAAGGGAAATACACTATAGGCCATATAATGTGAACTAGGCAAACCCACTATGCAATTAATTGAGCCTAAAAATATTGAGATGTCTCCCTTCTGTTAAGCTATGAAGAAGAATTATTTGAATAATGCAGGTCTAAACAATGGCAAATGCAATTAAAAATGTGGGCAGCTTTAGTATACAATAAAAGATACTTAGCAACAGGAGATAGGCGTCAAAGGACAATAATTTGACTCTGAATTAGATTTTTTTGAAAGATTTTTCTTTGAACAAAATAAAATATATTAACAAAAGCCACTAGGGCAATTAGAGCTGCAAAGGAAATACATCTCATGGGGTATATATATTAAAAGGACAATAATTTGACCTTATTAGAACATAAATCAATTTAAGATCTTTAGTGTCCCTACTATAGTATTGAGGTTTATAGTCTAGGGGATAGAGTGGGCACATTGTCATGTAAGATGATAGAGCATTTAGCTCCATGCCAAAATTGGAAGGCAATTAGCATTTGGGTAGTCAAACCAACAAAAATTTCATGCCCTTGACATAGATCCCTTCAACAATCAAATCAATAAATATTTTCATAATTGAATTTAAAGATTTGTAAAGTAGGCCTTAAAGGATTACTCTGTCCACATTAAAAAGCTACAACCATTCTCAACTGAATTTTAGCTTACTGTTAGACCAAAAAAAAAAAAAAAAAAAGAATTTCAGCTTACTGAAAAATTAATTATTAGCACAAATCTACTTGGTTTGAATTAAAAGCCAGCTACTACATGATGAAGTAGATCTTTGGCCTTTATAATAGTTCAATGCTAACACTATTCACTTGTGGTTGTAGAACACTTTATAGACACTATTAGCTTTCCAATTAAGGCAAATAATTATACCTTTAACACTATTCACTTGTAGTTGTAGAACACTTAATAGACAGTATTAGCTTTCCAATTAAGCCAAGCCAAAGAATTATAGCTCATGACAATTGAGAGTTTGGTTCATTAGACTATTTTACACCAAAGCACTTATAGCCACTATTATAATTTTTTCAACTTAAAAGTTAGAACCCACTAAACCCATTTCTATTTTTGGGCCAAATTATCCTCATGGCCCTCTACTTCTTGAAATAGAGCTTAGTTTGTGAAGCATTATGGGCCATTATAAGGGCTTCGAAAATTTCTTCCTGTGACAATAATGGTGACAGATAATATCTTCACTAAAGCTTGCACTCTATTGGCCAACAAAATTTTTACCTTTGCCTTTTAATTAAAACTTTTATTTTATTTATTTGAAGTACTTAAAAAATAGTAATAATAGTAAATAATATATTTGCCATCTAAAAAAAGGAGTGTTCTTTTTGTTATATAAAAGGTTTGTTTTCTGAGAGAAACAAAAAAATCAGCTGATCATCATAACTAGGTAAAAATCTAGTCTCTCCCTTTACATTCATCTCTGATTTATTATGAATATGTAGTGTTTTTTTGTTTTTAATTTTTAACTTTTTTTTGTATTTTCTTTTGAAAATTTCTTGTCCATTATTTGAATTATCCATATCTCATTATTTTTTTGTTTATAAGAACCCATAGCAGCCCTGTTTCTCTATTATGTTTTTCTCTTTCTGGGTTCGTTTTTAGGGGTTTAGTGGCTTTTTTCTGGGTTTTGATCATCTGGGTGTTATTTGTTTGATAAAAAGTTTTAATCTTTATGGTTATATGATTGAATTTTCACTTTTGGGTAATAGATCATAGTAGTATATATAGAATTTATTTGACTTTTTTCAGTTTAAAAATGGCTCGGTTGATTCTTCCATGCAAAAGTTCGTGCTTGACAAAAACCAGTCTCTTGGGTTTGATCTCATCTGCTCCTGTGATTACTCATATCCCATTGTTTCATTCTTTCTGTGCAAAGACTTGCATGTGTGTCTGTGTCTGTGTGCAACTTAAGTGGCTCTATGTTGCTGTTTAAAGGCGCTGAATTGCGAAAATGTTATTTGTAGCTGCTCAAAAAGATACATTCTTGTGTGTAGGCGTAGGTTAGTGGTGTAATAGTGTTCCCAATATTAAGTTTGAGCTGATTTAGCTAGAATAAAAACTCATGGTCTGTAATTAGTCTTTTTGATTTTTTGAGCCATGGTCTGTAATTAGTTTATTGCGGAACCTATTGATAATATGGAACTGGGTAATTCTGAAGTTGTATCTGTTTTTCTTTTATGCTAACTTTGAAAGTTAGCCTCTGATTTTTGTATATATGTATAGGCATATGCTTATTTATTGATCTACTTTTTGCAGCTTCAGTCTATAGGCAGAGTTAGTTGCTTTCAGAATTCAGTGAAAAATATCTCCAAGTATAGGCATTTCCTTAGTTCAGAGGTTGGCACAGTTTCCCCTTTTTAATTATTGAAACTATAGGATTTTTTTTTTCCTGCTTTCACCTTTCATGATTTCCAAACTTGTGCTGGTGTGAGGTTTCCCAGTTCTGATTTTGAAAATTATTGAATCTAGGTCACAGTTCAAAGGAATTTTCGGTTCACATATCCTGCACTACATGTAAGTTGCTGTATTTTGAATTTTTTTCTTTACGTTTGTGCAATCCCACTCGCATCATATAGTTGAACTTCACATATGGACCGCAATAATGATGTGCGCTCAAAATACATTGTAAGTTTATGACTTTCTTGGGGATATCTGTGTTTGGTATGCAGAGAGCTAAGCAAGATAGGAGGAGGCTAATTTGTTCAGTCGCCACAGAACCATTTCCCAAGCAAGTTGAAGAATCCAAAATGGGTGCACCAAAAGAGATCTTTCTGAAGGATTACAAGTTACCAGATTACTACTTTGATACTGTATGGATAAGCTTACTTCATAATTGATTGTTAGTAGTATGAAGTTTTTGCTTGTATTCTTATATTCTTATGGGTTTATGGCGCAATTGTTTCAGGTGGATTTGAATTTTTCTCTGGGTGAGGAGAAGACAATTGTTAGTTCAAAAATAACTGTTTTCCCTAGAGTTGAAGGTAAGAAGGGTGTTCTTCACACATAGAATCTTATTGGATCAATGCACATCAGTAGCAAGTATTCTAATTAATTTTCAAATCAATGATGGTTCAAATCAAAGCAATGATTAGTTTGTATTTTGGGACAGGTTTCTCTTCCCCACTGGTTTTGGATGGGCGAGATCTGAAATTAGTTTCAATTAAGGTCAATGGTGCGGAACTGAAGGTATGCTATTTCTATTACTGTCCCAAAAGATGGTTAAAGCATGCACTTTCTTTTACTGTCTCAAAGATGGTTAAGGATGTCGTTATATTTCTCATAATAATTGAGTTTCAGAAGCTTTTATGCCTTCTTTATGCGAGGGAATGATTGTCTTTGATTTCTTAATATGTAAAGGTTTTCAAATTTGTTGTCTGTTCACTAAATGATATTTTTTCTTACTTCTGTGACATTTTTTTAACTTTCCTGTATTATTTTTGCCATCTTATAGTAATTCTTGATTATTAGTTTGCTTAGGTTTTTCCACTTCTGTTTTGACCATCATTATGGATGTGACAAGGTTTTTTGTCTTATGATTCAGTAATTTTAACTAAATTTTTTTGTCTTCTTCTCTCCATCTCTCTCCTCCCTTCAGGATGGAGATTATCATGTGGACTCACGCCATTTAACGATCACTTCACTGCCTGCTGGTAGATTTTTGTTGGATATTGTTTCTGAGATATATCCTCAAATGAACACATCATTGGAGGTGATGCTTATTTTTTTTCTTCAACCAAATCCTTGCTGTGATCTGTGACATTTTCTTTCTTTTCTGAAATCTTTCTTGTGATGGAGTGACTTCTTATGCCTTGTCTTTTTAACATCTTTCTACAGGGACTTTACAAGTCATCTGGGAATTTCTGCACTCAATGTGAAGCAGAGGGTTTCCGCAAAATAACGTTCTACCAGGTTAACTGATTGAATAATCCTTTAGTTCTATTATGCCTTATTTTAATTTAAAAAATTACCATTTGGACTCCACTTGCAATTTAATTTGCTAACAGGACCGCCCTGATATTATGGCAAAATACACATGCCGTATTGAAGGTGATAAATCATTATACCCGCTATTGCTATCTAATGGAAACCTCATCGAACAAGGAGAGCTTGAGGTGAATTTTGATAAACAGCTTTGCTCTGACCCCCCTGCCCAAGTAGCTGGTACTGTTTTGTTCCAATGCTTATTTTGCCTGGTTTCAATTCAAGGGTGGAAAGCATTATGCTGTTTGGGAGGACCCGTTCAAGAAGCCCTGCTACTTATTTGCCTTAGTTGCTGGACAGTTGGAGAGTAGAGATGACACATTTGTTACCCGCTCTGGTCGGAAGGTGTCCCTAAGAATATGGACTCCGGCCCAAGATGTGTCCAAGACAGCACATGCTATGTATTCACTTAAAGCGGCGATGAAGTGGGATGAGGATGTCAGTATCTTCAGCCTTAAACTGTTTCCCAGTCAAAATTACAAATTTATTTTATTTGGTTTTAAAGTATGTTCTGGTATCATGTAATTGTACAAACAGGTTTTTGGTCTTGAGTATGATTTGGATCTCTTCAATATAGTTGCTGTTCCAGATTTTAACATGTAAGTTACCTTATTTGTCTTGAGAAAGAATCAATTATCTTCCTTTAGTTATGCACCGTCTATAACTCTATGATGTTGACAATTATCTTAAGTTCTTGTATACTTCAATAATTGGTGCTCTTCTATTTTGATCAATTGTCAGGGGAGCTATGGAGAACAAGAGTCTAAATGTATGCCTTTTTTTTAACTTTTTCTTGAGTTTATCATTATTGTTAGCTGATTATATCTTTTTTGAACTTATTGAATTTGGATCTTAATTGCTTGTCAATAGATCTTCAATTCCAAGCTTGTTTTGGCGTCTCCAGAAACTGCTTCAGATGCAGATTATGCTGCAATCTTGGGAGTCATTGGTCACGAGGTTGATTATTTGTATCTGTAACATTAGGAATACATGATTCTCTTTTTTTAACCTAAATTTGATAACCTGTTATTTTGACTTGATTTTTCTTTCTCATTTCTGTCATGCAGTATTTCCACAACTGGACTGGCAACAGGTTGGTATAACCCATGTACACTTGGTTATTATTTAAAATATGCATTATGTATTCCTTTTGTTCCTCAAATTTTTGGTTATATTCTATCTTTACTATTTTGTTTTCACATGTCATTTTACCTTATTTGTGTTTCCATGTCTCAATGTTGTTGCCACATCCTTGTTGATTTCTTCTTTCTATGGTTATGGGAGTTATTCTTTGCATTGCTTTTCTTTTGTTCAAACATGTGATAACACTCAATCTGAGCTCTTATTAATCAATTACAGAGTGACTTGTCGTGACTGGTTCCAGCTCAGCTTAAAGGAAGGTCTCACTGTATTCCGTGATCAGGTGCAACTGTCTTCTTGTCCTGGTGATGAATATAGTTATATCCAATAACTGAGTATTTGACATAATATATATTTCACAACTTCTAGGAATTTTCATCAGACATGGGAAGCCGTACTGTTAAGAGGATTGCTGATGTTTCAAAGCTTAGAAATTATCAGTTCCCACAGGTTTCAAATTGCCCTTCTTCTTGATTCTTAGAAATCATTCCTTCAGTATTTTGTAAGATACTTGAGTATTTGATATACGTGTATCCCTTCCATGGGGATTCACATGGAATGTGGTATACTCTATACCATATTGTCTGTTGGCTCTAATAAATCTGTTTTGTAATAATCCAGGATGCTGGTCCCATGGCTCATCCTGTACGACCACATTCTTACATCAAGGTCTGAAATCAACCTGTCAGATACCTTATTTCTTCATAGTTATTAGCTTGTTTTAAAGCTAAGTTATGTGGTAGCAAGCATGTTGTAGTAAGCTTAGTTCTTTCTTTTGTTCCTGCAGATGGATAACTTTTACACAGGTAAGTTGCTGTTCTCTTTCCAAAGCTTATGTAAAACACTGATCTTGGAAGGGTTTTTCCCCCCTCTGATGTTTGGCTTGCTTTTGCAATGTTGGACTGATTTTGAAATGGGGCTATGCAACGACTTTAATTTGCAGTCACGGTATGTTTGGGCAAATTGCTGTTGCATCTTTTCAAGTTCTTTCAGTTTTCTATATGTGGACCAAATATCTAATTGTTCTGTTTTCTCTTTCTTGGTTGTTCCCATTTCATTATCAGGTGTATGAAAAGGTTTGGCTCCTGTAACCCTCTATTTCTGTTTGTGTACGTGTTTTTCTTGTTGGTTTGAGTAGATGAGGATGATACATGAGCTCAATCATTTATTCTTTTGTTCTAGGGAGCTGAAGTTGTGAGGATGTACAAAACCTTGCTTGGAAGTCATGGTTTCAGAAAGGTACAGTAGAAACATATGTCTGAGTCGGACCCTTGAACTGATGCTTATTGCTATGACATGTTGTGCAGTGAAACTGCTCATCCTGAGGAAACTGGCTAAATGCATTTTATCTGTGTTTTAGGGAATGGATCTTTATTTTAAGAGGCATGATGGTCAGGCTGTAACTTGCGAAGATTTCTTTGCTGCAATGAGGGATGCAAATGATGCAGATTTCGCAAATTTCTTATTATGGTATTGATTTTTTTAAGAAAATGTTATGTATTTCTTTTACTTCTAGATTTTCCATTACATTTTTTGACGTGATGCTTTGAAATACAATAAAATATTATAGGTACTCCCAAGCTGGAACACCTGTTGTGAAAGTTACATCATCTTACAATGCTGAAGCTTGTACTTTCTCCTTAAAGTTTAGGTATTACAAACTTTGTTTTAAGAAATCTTGTCTTTTTTTTTTTTTTTTTTGTAGTCTAGCAGTATCACCAATAGTATCACCAATCTAACATTTATGCAGCCAAGAGATACCACCTACTCCAGGTCAACCAGTTAAAGAACCCATGTTCATTCCTGTTGCATTCGGTCTACTTGATTCAAGTGGCAATGACATGCCTCTATCTTCTGTATATCAAGATGGAACATTAAGATCCCTTGCAAGCAACAATCAACAAGTACATACAACAGTTCTGAGGGTAACCAAGGTCAGTGGGGATATCACATTTGTCTATGTTCATATTTTTAAGCTGCTTCATCCTTGGATGTCTTGATAGAAACATTTGCAAACCTAGGTCTCCTTTTCTTTTTACCTCAGATTCAGTCAAACAGCAAATCAAATTCTAAAAAATTGGAGAGTAATATGATGTAATTAATCTTGCAAAGTAGAATTCCTAAATCTGCAATTAATCGAGTGATTGGTAGTTATGCAATTGTAGACCATAGAATAAACAGTATAAACTAGGCAACATGACTTTGTAATAAGTTACAGAAACTGAGTTGAAATTTCAGCTGAGCTGATTTAGATGATGACATATGCAAGCTGTTTAGATGTCCACTGGGGGTGGTTTCTTTCTTTTTTGTAGTGCCGTTTTATTTCAGGTGCACAAAAAACTTGCATTAGGATGGCCATTTTTTTTTTTTTTTTTTTTTTCTGATAACAAAATGTAACTTTGCTGCTGATGCTAAGCAGAAAGAGGAAGAATTTGTCTTCCCTGACATACTCGAGCGACCAGTTCCTTCTATATTGCGAGGTTATAGTGCTCCTATCCGCCTTGAATCCGATCTCTCTGACAGTGATCTGTTTTTCCTTCTTGCTTATGACTCAGATGAATTCAACCGGTTTGTCTTTCCCTGAGCTTTTATTCCTTTTATTTTATAGTTAAGCCGCTTAGAACGGTATTGATTTTCTTTATGCCTTTGTGTTTTAGTTGGGAGGCTGGACAGGTCCTAGCAAGGAAGCTGATGCTGAGCTTAGTGGCTGATTTCCAACAAAACAGACCATTGGTTCTCAATCCAAAGTTTGTGCATGGGCTCAGAAGCATACTTTGTGACTCCAGCTTGGATAAAGTATAATGATTTTTATTTTTATTTTTTTTTATAATGATTTTTATTTTTATTTTTTTTGTCTTTCTTGTTCCTTTCTTCTTGTTGGTTGTGAGGGGTACGCAGGAATCATGGACATAAGGAACAATGAAGAAATATGAAGATAATTGCACTAATCAGCTCAAATAAAACTCGTCTTTTTCTTGTCCAGGAATTTGTTGCAAAGGCAATAACTCTCCCTGGTGAAGGAGAAATAATGGATCTGATGGATGTTGCAGACCCTGATGCCGTTCATGCTGTTCGATCTTTCCTTAGGAAGCAGCTTGCCTCTGAACTGAAAGCAGAGTTTCTAAGCACAGTATGATATCTTTGGCAGAGTCACCGTTTATGTTGTCAATCTTTCATGTCCTTGTTTCTTGATTATCGCTTTACTAAGCAGAGAATGTTGATGCTTCACAGGTTAAAAATAATAGGAGCTCAAAAGCTTATGTGTTTGACCATCCTAACATGGCTAGGCGTGCTCTGAAAAATGTTGCCCTTGGTCTGTGTTGCTTAAAATCAAGTTTTGCAACTTCAAAGATGTTGTATTGAAAATCATCCTCAGCTAACTATTTCTGCTTTTTCAATGGTCTGTAGCATATCTTGCAACTCTAGAAGATGATGAGTTCACAGAGCTGGCACTACATGAGTACAAAACTGCTACAAATATGACAGAGCAATTTGCAGCTTTGGCAGCCATAGCCCAAAACCCTGGTAAAAGCCGTGATGAAGTCTTGGCTGACTTCTATAATAAATGGCAGCACAACTTCTTGGTGAATCCCTAACTTAGCTCTTTGATTGCTTAAATGAACTCATCCCATGTGTTTGTTGATTGCCAACCTGTACATTTCCGTTTAGGAAACTTCTTTTATAATTTGTTTGTGACAATTTTTTGTACATTCCAAAGCATATCTGGTTCTGAAAATGCTCAGTTCTGATGCTGCGTCGGAGCTCCTTTAATGTCTTTCTGGATAATTTGTTTGCCTTTCTGTCAGGTTGTGAATAAGTGGTTTACTCTCCAAGCCATGTCTAACATTCCTGGTAACGTTGAGAATGTGCAAAGCCTCTTAAATCATCCAGCCTTTGACTTGTGCAATCCAAACAAGGTAAGTCATCAACAATATACTTGTGCGCACATTTATATTAATGTGTATGTGCCACCATTCAGTTTTTGGAGGCTCTGTTGACTTTGCATATCTTATGGAACAGGTGTACGCACTCATTGGAGGATTTTGTGGTTCTCCTGTGAACTTCCACGCAAAGGATGGTTCAGGTTATAAGTTCTTAGGGGAGATAGTGGTGCAACTAGACAAAATTAATCCTCAGGTCTGTTCCAAAAACCACCTTTCACTTAATAAGCCAGTTGCCATTACGTTTTTGCATCTTTAGGTTTAATTGGATCCTTACGGTACGTGGTTGTTTCTCTAACATTTATGAATTGCAGGTGGCCTCCCGCATGGTATCAGCATTCTCAAGATGGAGGCGCTACGATGAGACCCGACAAACTCTTGCCAAGGTAACTTGCTGGTGCAATTTTCAATGTGCAATCTTATATATCCTTATATAATAATTTCTGGTATGCACAACTCTTGAGAGTGAATATGCGAAAGATAATAAAGAAACCATCAAACTGATCATTCCCTTTTTTCATTATTGGCAAATTCATATGACGCAAATCCACATCGTCTTTTGCAGGCTCAGTTAGAGATGATCATGTCTACCAATGGACTCTCAGAGAACGTGTTTGAGATTGCCTCGAAAAGCTTGGCTGCTTAAATGCCAGCAAACTGGTGATCGATAGAGAAATAATTATAATGTGGCTCATTTTTGAGACCGCAATATTAAGAGTATGCTTTTACCCTTTTCAGTTGTCTGATGTAGAAGTGGTTTCTGAATTCCGCAACTCGCAAAATTATATATAAAAGTAAACCCTTGAATGAAGCATGGTTTTTTCTTCTTAGTTGTATGGACTACACAATTGTTAGCCAGCCAAAGAAGGTTTTACAGATCATGCTTTCGATAAACATGTTCATGTAGGGTTCTTGCTTTGCTGAATAGCAGTCATTACCAAAAATAAAATGTAGCTTTAATTCATTCATTATTCTGCTTAATTTGAGGACCATTTATCTACAAAAATAAATCTAAAAATTCCTATGTTTTTGTCAGCTCATCAATTTAAAGTTTGATCATCATCGATTTCTTTTTTTAGAGAAAGAGGTTCCTGAAGAAAAATATATTGACCATATCTGGTTGATTAGTGAACTTTAGATGCAAAACTAAATTAAACATCAACTTTTGTTGTATCTTATTAGGGAGAAATAGGAGTTATGTAGAAGAAATGATATGGAACACTAATATATGATGATCTTTTTTACCTTCTTTTGACTGGTAGGTGCCATATATTATATGGTTGGAATAACTGAGAAAATGACAATCACCAAATAGATAAGAGAAACACCAAAACTTGAAAGCTAAGTAGTAGCCCACCACTTCTCATCTAGAACTATGATGAAAATATTAAAATTAATTGCATGTGAAATTTCATGATAGTTGGACTATATATGTGTATATACATAGATTCTTGATTTAGTTTTATCATAATTAAAGCTATTGTTTCTTTGAATAGACATTAACATTTTCCCTCCAACATCAACCCTTTTACAAAAACTATGATGAGTTTGATTTATATCTCAATTAAGAAAATATTAATGATACATTTGTTCTATCTTAATCATTTTAAAAAATAATTAGATAAAATTATCTCATGTAACACTAGATTATAATGAGTGCATTTTGGGACCATCAATAAAGATTAAAGGTGATTTGGTAGCTATATATGTAACATCTAGAGGTATGACATTACAAAAGCCCTGCCAAAAGAAACCAATGTTCAGTGCAAAAACAAATCTAGGTGAGGGAGGTTTTTAGTGGACCCTATAACTAAAAAAAACTTTAGAAATGATTAGGCTTTTCATGTTTGTACCTGAAGAATCAAGTGAAATTTTGCAGCAAAAGGAAAGGAGAGGAGCAAAGTGAATGTATAAAGAGGTCAAAAGACAAGGTTACAAAAAAATGTAAAAGGCTCTTTTTGCCCATGTGAGTTTATTGAGTTAAAAGGATGGCATATAGGCTTTCTGGAGGCATCAATTTCAGAAAGCATATAGGTATTTTTGGGGTGCTTTAGATGCTTTTGGTCAAAATCTTATTTAAAAAACAACAATTCCAAAAGAAAATGTTTACTTGGATTGGAAAGAGAATTTAGATATTTAAAGTTAATCAATATATACTAACTTATTCTACCTAAAATACTAATAAGATTCGAATCTTACCATTTATTTTCTGTTAAATAATTTCAATTTATGATCAAATTAGTACACGTGTTATATATTTTTAAAAATACTATAACAAGTTTGTTATTCTAAACAAAATTCTAGATATGATGAACTTAGAATGTGAATTTTGCATAATTTACTTGGTCATAGCAAGAATTAATGCCATATGTTCTAGAAAACTATAGGATAAAAAAAAAAATGTATGGTAAAAAAGGAAGGAAAGTGAAATCTAATGAAGTGTGAAGAAAAAGAAAAACATAATCAACAACAATTTAATGTTAAAGGTGAGTCAAAAAAGCAATTAAAAAGCTAAATAGATAAGAAATTTTTCTTTTTGATAAGTGGGATTTATTAAACAAAAAAAAAAAATTCAATTAAATTAGGCAAAGAATAAGAATAATAAAGAAAGATTACTATAAAAGATGAGGGGGTAAGTGAGGAATGGACCAACCTTAGGAAGGTAGTTTAAAATGGCGGGTAAAGAGGAAGAATTTTGGAAGGTGGAAGTGGGCCCCAGTTTCTACCGTATGAAGTGGGTTATATGCGCACGAAAGCTCTTCTTGACAAGTGGATGACTACATACACGTGCACACTATTGTCTTTTTATTATATTACAATAAACATAAATTTCATTTTTTACTCTTTAAAATACATGAATAAAGTAAGCAAATTACCAATAAAAATTGCATATAGTTTGCCTTGCTAACAAGAATTTTCTTTTGTTTAATAATAAAACATGGATTGGATTACTTGATTTCAACACCATATTAAATTAAACTTATAGTCTATCCATAATTAGCTTTTAAATATGAACAAAGATTATTTTAATCAATTTTATTACTACTAATAAGTTATCATTAACGAAGATATGAAATAATTTAATTGATATTTTCATATGTAAAATTTATAAAGATTTCAAATGTAAATTTTTATATTTACATTTTTAACCTAATTATTTATTTTTTATATTTAAATATATTTATAAATTATTTAAACCACCCAACAAAAAGTGTTTATTTTATTGTTATTATTTTTCTGCATCTAATGCTTCCGGTAGTCATAAGGGTTCCGACTAATTCAGAATCGACTCTGGTATGACCATAAGGGTGACAAATATTTTCCAACAACTATTTAACGTGACAGTGTTTATTGATATTCAAACTAAAGACCTCAGTTTAAACAAGAA
This sequence comes from Macaranga tanarius, assembly GCA_949673435.1. NCBI lineage: Eukaryota > Viridiplantae > Streptophyta > Magnoliopsida > Malpighiales > Euphorbiaceae > Macaranga > Macaranga tanarius. The sequence goes on from CATIWO010037213.1 coordinate 13,536, forward strand.
TAACTCATGTCAGCTGATCCAACGGTTGGTGGTTTATTTTATTAGTATATTAAATATTAACTAACAAGTTTGATACTAAATTTTAGTACGTTAGATGAGATAAACTCACCTTAATACCAATAGGGTATTGTTTGCTTAATATAAAGCTAATAAATTATAATAAGTATGAAAGAAATTAAATTAAAATAAGCATAAAGTCCGGGTCGTCGATAATTACATAGAGAGGGGCAAGTCATCGCCGTGTTTGACCTCAAAAGCGTTACTTTTTTTAATTTTATATAATAATATTTTTTTTTTTGCTTTATTTATTTAATTAATTAAAAAAATCAGTTTATGTATAATAAGTAGAGACTGTGTAGGAAAAATATATATTCACTCTTACAAAACACAACAAAAGCTCAGATTTTCCCGAGAAAATTCACACTTTCCGGGAAAAAAACACACAAAGAAGAACGCAAGAGATGATGATGATGATGAGAAGCGTTAACGGAAGAGGAAACGGAGGAGGAGCAGGAGACTCCAGAGCTTCAAATAACGCTTTAGATACAATAAGCGCAGCTGCTTCTGTGATTGCTTCTGCTGAGAATCGTGTTCCTCAAGCTACAATTCAGGTACTGAGTTTTCTTTTATTATCTTTTGATTATTGATTTATTTGTTGGTTTTAATTACTGGGTTGTTTTCATTTCTTCAAGAAAATTTCAGCTTTGAAAAAAGATTCATGCTTTATAGTTAAAAGATGGTTTTTTTTCTTTAATATGGGAGTTTTGGGATCTATTAGTGATTGATTTTGATGATTATTTGTGGTTTTAGCATGATTTTGTTTTGTACTAAATAAGGGATGTGCTTATAGAATAGTATGATGATGATGATGATGGTGATGATGATTTAATTTCTTTTTATTGTTTAAAGTTTGACTTGTGTTTTAGAGAAAGCAGCTTGCTTTAGTATATGTTGTTTTCTTTTGAAGCTAAAAGTTTGGTGCTTTTTTTTGTTTTTCTTTTTAATAACTATATTGTTGAACTATTGGATTATGCTATATTGATTTTTTCATTAGAAATGATCTTTTCTTCCTTCTTTTTTTTTTTGTTGTTAATTGAACATAAACAAAAGGGTATTGCTTGTTTTGTTATATGCTAATCAAGAAGCTAATTTTAGTAATAACATGGTTTAGACTTTAGAGTTGCCATTTTGAAGTTCGTGGAATTGTTTGTGGAGATTACCAATTGATGATTTGGGTATAAGAGACCTACTTGGGAAGGAGAGGGATTACTGAATCAGTTCTCTTTTGGGCTTGAGTGGTTTGTTGGTTCTCAAGATTAATTCAATAGTTATTATGATTAGGATTATCTTTTGTATCTGAAATGCTGCAGTGTACAAAATTGTGGTTGAGAAGAGCTTCTGTGATGTTGTTCAATTAGATTTTATCTGTTGTGTTATACTCTGCTATGTCCATTGCCTTTTTTTTTTTTGTCTTGTTAGTCTCTGTTATGTATTTTCTGATGATGTTAACCTCGTTTGGGAGTTGTGGACTAGAAACTTTTATGTCAATTGAAAATTTTTTAAAAAATGGTTTGTAGTCTAGGTGCCAGCATGCAGTGCTTGAAATATAAGTTATATTTTATTTTATTTTATTATATATTTATATATACTTTGGTATATGCAGAAGAAAAAATGGGGAAGTTGCTGGAGTGTATACTGGTGTTTTGGATTTCATAAACAGAGAAAGAGAATTAGGCATGCTGTCCTTGTTCCTGAAACTTCTGCTCCTGGAAATGACTCTTCCATGGCTGAAAATCCAGCCCAAGCACCAACTATCACACTCCCCTTTGTTGCGCCTCCATCATCTCCTGCATCTTTCATTCTATCAGAACCTCCTTCTGCTTCACAATCACCAGCTGGTATACTGTCACGCACCTCTATATCTGCCAGTATGTACTCTCCAAGCGGGCCTGCCTCCATTTTTGCTATTGGTCCATATGCCCATGAAACCCAGTTAGTCTCGCCACCAGTATTCTCAGCTTTCACCACTGAACCATCAACTGCGCCTTTCACTCCTCCTCCTGAGTCTGTACACTTGACTACACCTTCCTCACCTGAGGTGCCTTTTGCTCAGCTACTTGACCCCAATAACAGGAATGGGGAGACTGGTCTGCGATTTCCATCATCAAACTATGATTTTCAGGCTTACCAATTTTATCCTGGAAGCCCGGTTGGCCAGTTAATTTCACCTAGCTCGGGCATTTCTGGATCAGGCACATCATCTCCTTTCCCTGATGGAGATTTTGCTGCTGCTGGTCCTCGCTTTCTTGAGTTCCAATTGGCTGTTCCTCCAAAGCTCTTGAACCTTGATAAGCTCTCCACCCATGAGTGGGGATCACATCAAGGTTCAGGAACCTTGACTCCAGATGCTGCAAGGGCCACATCATGCAGCTTTCCTCTGGATCCTCAATTCTCTGATGTTGCATCGACCTCACATTCGGACAATGGAAATCAGAGCAACCAAGTTGCTGATCGTAGAGTCTCTTTTGATCTAACTGCTGAAGGTGCATTAAAACATGTGGAAGCAAAGCCTGCATCTCCTGTCAATGTCATGCCTGAATCTATGGAAAATGGAACAGCAGCCGAAGGAGTACAAAACTCTAGCGAGATGGAACATAATTTTGAGTGCCATGTTGGTGAAACATCTAATGGCACAACAGAGCAAGCTTCAGCAGATGAGGAGAAGACACCACGACATCAAAAGCATCGGACCTTAACTCTTAGTTCTCTTAAAGAATTCAACTTTGACAATGCTGATGGAGGAGATTTCCATAAGCCTAATGCTGGTCCTGACTGGTGGGCTAATGGGAGTGATGTTGGTAAGGAGGATGCAGCTGCCAAGAATTGGTCTTTCTTCCCTGTGATGCAGCCAAGTGTAGGTTAGCTTAGTGTATATGCATCTCCCAGTGCCTCCCAACAGGATCTCCACTGACAAACAAACAAGCACCACACTTGTCAAAGTCAATTGCAGTGAATTTTTGCAAGGTCCCAGACTGACACCAAAACGAAGGCTGTTTTTGAGTCCTTCCTGACCCAATAGAACAGGGACAGGTAGCACTTCTTTTTTGGGCTTAGTTAGCACAGGTAGTGTATTATATCAATCTGCTTCAGTCAGAAAGATTATCTAACAGTGTATTAGATAATTTTTGTATCGTCATCGATTTCGTGTATGTAATATAAATGGTTGATAGCACAGTTTTACTCTCTATTCCAATGAAATCGGAGACCAACTCTATGACATGCAAATGAAGATGCAAATTCTGCTAAATGTTCTGATGTTCTAGCGGTTCCAGTATCACTTTTGCCATTGTTGAGCCAGTGTTAATTTTTTTGCGCTGTTACTGGTAAATAAATGTGCATTGCAGACTATTAACATCCATATCCCAATTTAGCACAAAACATGGTCTTTGTATGATTGGATTTCCTCTCCATTTTCTTGTGCAAAAAGCATCAAAAAGGAAGAAAATCTTGTAAAAAAATTGTTGGAATAAACACAGCGCAACAACAGATGCAATCTAAAACCAGGCAAAACTGGCGTGGACCTTTTTGTTTACCAAATTACTCCTCTTTAACCCATCTGAGCCTCTTAACAGCTGACTTAGAGCCCATCATATGTGGAGAAAAATAGTCTTGCTTGTTGTAGGTTCATCTGTTCATAAGCCCTGGAAAGCTGTCTTCAATATTAGCCCATAATTGAAGCCTATCCCTTTGTGCTTACCAGTTACCTCCATGGTCCATAACTCTGTCCATTTTTTTCCTCAGCTGAATCATAATTCATTATCAAGAATCAATACAAAGATTAATTTTGAGTTAAAAAAGTGAACTAATAAAAGTTGAGGAAGTCGGCCACAGGCGTTTGATATTCGGTTAAAAAGTTGGGAGTTCAAATCCCCTCCCCCTCCTCCCGTTTGACATTCGATTAAAAGGTCAGGAGTTCAAATCTCCTCCTTCCTTCTTGATCTTCTGTAGTCTGTCCTTAAGTAGACAATAGTGATTAATCCATCTATGTTTAAAAAATAAATAAACAAAAGTTTAGGAAGAATTGTATTAAACAAAATCTGATCTATAATTTGCATATATTTTTTTTCTCATTTTTCCTAGTTGAAGAAAAATTATTCAACAGGAAAAGGAAAAGAGAAAATGCCACCAAGCACCAGCCAGCTATGTTGCACGGACACCTCTATAAAGAGCCGTGTTCCGTATCGGAAACGTTTCGGATACCTATACGTGTCGGAAACTTCTCGGAAACGTTTCGGGGCCGTTTCCGCAAATAAGATAAAGTTTCGGGAGCCGTTTCCGCAAATAAGATAAAATTTCGGGGGCCGTTTCCGCAAATAAAATAAAGCTTACCTCTCATTGGATGAACATAAATTAGAGACAATATTTTTCAATGAAGATGTCAATGAGAATGAAATGTAATTCAGTAGAATATTTTTATAAATTGATGTGTAATATTTTATAAATTGATGTGTGAAATATTTTAGATAGATAATTATTTATTTATAAT
>CATIWO010037226.1:0-16015 GCA_949673435.1 Macaranga tanarius
ATAATACATTTATTTAACATAATGCTAATGGAGTAATACTCAAATAAATAAACTCTTTATTTAAATGAATATTTTAATTGCCATTTAGGATTTTACAATGTCAAAATACATGATTGCCTCTAGGGCATATCACCTATACTAACAACTGTATCACATAAAAAATTTTGAATACTTTCTCAGTAAAAGTAGAAATATCTGAAAAAATAGTATTAGTAATTTTTCTTCGTAAATCTTTCCATGTATCAGCAGCAAATTTACAACGACGTTTGAATAAGAAATCTTCTCCATGAAAGTGAGAAAGCTTGGAAGGCACAATACATCTAACTGTTATGCTTCACGCTGCCAAAGTTTCCTTTGGTGCAATCTTCATTCTATCAACAATGGTTTAAATATTGGAGCACCATTTATAGAAGTTGTACTTTATGGTGCAATAACATTCACATCACTATTAATCTATAAAGAAATCAAGTTATTAAAATAAAAGAATAAAGAATGAATAAAGTGTGTTGTAAGAAAGAAAACTTATATAAAAAAGAGAGCCATTGAAGAAAGATGAATTGGGTAAATCATCAAAAAGAACTAAGTCTACTAAAGGAACTAATTCTTTCTCTTGGGTTTTACTTATTTTCGAGCTATGATCAGAGCTACTCTCAAGGTTGCTTGCATCTTTATTAAAGATGTGTTGGATATTTTCTTCTTTAAGACACTTTTCTGTTAAAGAAATAGGTGCATCATGAGGATTTGATTCATCACTTCCTTATTTATTTGAAATATTTTTCAAAGGTCTTTAAAACTATATTTTGCTTTATCCTTAACTTGGTGGGAGATGATTCCTTTGCAACTTTGATTGTAGACTTTGTCAGTTGAACGTGAGAAACATCCTTCAAAATTCTTCACGACTTAAATAAATTAGGTGGCGGATCAAAAGGAGTACGCTTAGTGGAAGGAAATACTTGAGACCACTCTCTGGACCATCATTCAACATAGTCTTTAGTGGTATAGAAAGGCTCTTTAGGAACTTTGTGTGGTACTATAACTTTAGATTGACTCCCAACTTTAGTAAGAGAGTTCTAAAATTGAAGAACTTTCTTTAAAGATGGTGTGTCAATCGAGTCTTTAAAAGATCTTTAGAATAAATTGACAAATTCCAAATTGCCAGGTGAATTTGTGAGGACTGTACGGTTGAATATAGAACACATCTTCAAAGCGAGAAGCTCAGTACCTAGATCGAAGACTGATCAAATACTCTGCCCAGTCGATGGAATTTTCATAAAGAGAATAATCATCAATTACCAATTTTTCTGATTAAGGGAAAATTTGGTACTTCATGTAAAATTCCCTTTCTTCAAAAAGTTTCTCTACTTCATCATTTTTGTAAAATCAAGCCATCCTCAGTCCACCATAGTAAAACATGTTCTTCATTTTTCTTTTATTTTTTTGAGAAAAGCAAGTATCATATTTTTCGGCTAACCAACCATATATTTAATGCACTGGAAAGAAAATTTCGGTATCCTTCAAATTTGTAGAAGTGGATATTTGATGCAGTCTATGATAAATACTCACCAAAACAGGAACAGCTAAGCAAAAGATATCACCCGTGGCCATCATGCTAGTAACTTTAAAAATGCTAGGGCGAATGAGATGACAAATTGAACGAGGAAGGACAAATTTGTAAAGCCAATAAGAAAGGAATGCCGCTAAGTAAATCTCTTCTTGTAAATCACTATCTTTGACTCCAAGTAAATCAAAAGGTATTTGCCAATTTTTGTCTTATGGCAATGGTCTGTCAATGATCCCGGAGGGGCAAAAAAAAATTTTTAGTGCACAAGTCCTCTTCGAATAATGAGAATCTTTCACAGAAGATTGTGAATATCTTGTAGGGCCTTAAAACTAAAAGTTAATCTAATCATCAATGTCTAATATATGATGACCACCAACTTTACGGCAACATCTATAATAAGCATAAAACAAGTGTCTACAACTACGAGGTAGGAGAATACCATTCTTGTCATAACTCAAAAGCTATTTGGCGGAAGGAATTACTTCATCATAAAACATACCAATAATAGAAAGACCTCTGAGTAAATTCAAATCCCATAAGGAAATTGATTCTTCGCCATTCAGAAGATAAAGAGTGTTCGTCGAAGGGCTCTAATGTTCATAAAAATACCGCATGAGGTTAGGCGATTTGTCGTAGATGAAAAGAGAAGCGAAGACGACATCATAGATTTAAGCTTTCATAAGTAGGGATTTGTTGGTCTATAGAACATCCTCTAGCCATTCCCAATAGCACTTGGAAAAGGAGAATTCGCCATGGATTAAAAACGGTAAAGGCCATGTGAGCTCTTTACTTTGGAGGCATTGCCCAAGAAATGTCAAAGTCCTAGTAGACTTTTACGAGGAATGAAAAGGTGATCGCAATAATAAGCATTGAGAGTTAATAAGTTCCTTGCTAGATGAGTTGACGAAGTCACGAGAAGCCTTAAAAGTCCAATTTGAAAGGAATGGAATATCATCGGAGGAAGGCCATGATAAAGTAAAACTACCAATGGTGGGCATTTATACATGCAAAATGCAAATTGAATGAGCACAATCTTTCGAGTCTTCAAAAATTTTGAGGCTTTGTTTATCATCAACGTCTTTATAATCTTTGAGGTGAACCATCTTCTTATATGAATTAAGGTGGCCTAAATCAAATAGTGCGAAGATTCAAAATTCTAGTGAAAGAAGGATTTTGAGATTAATTTAATGAAAATTCTATAAAAAAAATCAAAATCAGTGAAGTTAAAAAAAATCGGTCGAGTTGAAAACAATTAGACAAAAAAAAAAAGGAAAAAACTAGCTTAAGGTCCCTGAACTTTTAACTTTTTGCTCCATTCGTCTCCAATGAAATTTTGACTTTAATTGAGTCCCTGAACTTTTATTTTTATAATTTTGGCATCCTTACATTAACGTCTGTCTAATTTGAACATAATTTTTATTGAATAATTTTTCATGTCAAATTAAATCAAGAAATGTCGAAAAATAAAATGTCTATATCATCTAGGGTTTTACATTGATGAGTAAAAAAAGAAACTTTTATCCCCCTAATCTTTTTCTCTTTGGATTGCTCTTTATTATCCTTCACTCGATCTTAAAAATGAGTGATAATTTCATGGAGAAATTTTCTAATGCTGAGGAGGAGTTAGAAGAAGTTCTAGTTGGGGCCGAAGTTCTCAATTATTTTTGTCATAAGCCATCTAGAATGTTGGTGTCATAGACTGATGGGAATCCTGAGAGAAGGTTCTTTAGATGTGTTAGAGTGGAGGTATATTGAATGATTTACCATATTTTTGAACTTATTTTGTAATAGCTAAAAAATCTGAAATTTTTATATAACCCTTAAAATATGTTGATTTTTTTAGCTAAAAATATAGAAAAATGGGTGTTTCACTTTGCATGAAATTGCAGTTCACTTATTTTGTCAATGATAATTTGATTAGTTTTGTGTTGTGGAATAATTTTTTATCAATAGGGCTCTAGATGTCGATTTTTTCATTGGCATGATGAAAGGTATAGTCAACATATCTATAATATGCTAAACAAAATGAAACAATAATCATAAGAACTAAGGATGGAGAACTTTAGCCTAAAATTGATGTACGATAAATCAAAGGCTGGAGAGGTGGAGATTAAAGAGAAACAAAATGTTCTATTGAAAAAATAGTTGAAGTTTGCAACTGAAGATGATGCTATACGTAAGGAGTAGCTTAAAGCAGCAGAATAAGAGATCATCATACTAAAGGATAGTGTAAAAACTAGGCAGCAGGAAGTGTATATGTTAGAGGGTGAATTGAAGGTAACCAAACGTGCCAGTAATGAAGCTAAAAAAGCAAAGGATTTTTGCCTTATTATGATGGTAGTTTCCATTGTTGTGCTATTTGCTATAATGTTTAAGAAGTTTTAACTATTTTATGCACTAAGTAGTTGATGTAATAAGAGAATTAAACTCTTATTTTATGCTTATTACCTTATGTAACTTGCAAATATTTATAAAGCTTAAGACTTCATGTTATAGAAGTAAACTCTTATATGTTAGGTACTTTAAGTAGTTTGCTGATATTAATGTTAAGTTATTGTAACGAACTAATGATTAGTATATATAATCATGACTTCTTGTATGAGAAGTGGTTTCTACTATTAGGTACTTCAAGTAGTTTGTTGATATATTTTTTGTAAGTTATAACTTGGAAAATGGCTGTGACTATCACTTGCTAATGCATAAGTAAGAAAGTAAGAAATAAGGAGCCAGATTTGCTAAACCATATAATTTGTGTATTAGATAACATTATAGCAAAATATTCATATAACACAACCTGAAAACATCACAGGGTCAATGTATACATATAGATAACCAATGTAAATCCATTTAAGTAATCAACTAAAAGTAAGACCTCACAAGCTCAATGTAGCAAAATAAATTGTCAATGTTTCAAACAGATGTTGACCATAACTTTTAGATCATTGTTTGTTGTTCACAGTTCTTGAACAAGCACTACAACCTTTCTTTGCTATATCCATCTAATGCATTTCTTCTTGAATTTGTCTGCCAGTGATTGCTCTATTTTCTTGCCACTTTAGACCTCGAATGCCAAAACCTAAAACATCTTTATATACAACATCCTTGCATTTCTTGTTCCAGCCTACACATAATAATGAAACAAAAATGGATTTTCAAGTTGCACATAACAATAACTACATAACATAAATAATGGATTTCACAAGCAAATACATAAGTCAATATTTTTACATAATGTCTCACTAACCTTCAATTTTAGCTCAATTTTACATAAGTCAATCAAAGCTTTCAATTTCATGTTTGGCTGACTAACCAACCTCTGCCTTAAATGTTTGGCTAGATACTTACTAGCTGTTATTGGATTTTTATTCACTCTGTTGTATTTATGTTGTGGGATATGTGTCTTCACACAAAGAGTATTATCATTATGATCTTTTGAAGTAAAAAAACCCAAGGACAACCTGCCATGCATTGCATTCTAATCCTTTCTTTATCATTTTTCACAAAATGAATCTCTAATCCTTTTATAATTGCATATTTAGTAATGGCATCTCTACATTCCTCAATATTTATAAATATCATACTAAGGCGAAAAACAGGAGTGGGTGTGTTAGGATCAAACTTTATCCTACTGTTATGCCTCTTTAAGGCATTATCCCCACACTCTTCATCAGTTTAACTATAATAGTTACCTAATTCATCACTGTCATAATACATACTCCTTGTTCCATCCTTAGCTTCATCACCATTGCCATATACCTCTTCATTCTCCACTACATCTTCATCCTCTGCATCACCAAGTATATCACCATTTTCATTATTATCTTCATTAATATAATTAGGTTCTTCTGCCTTATTCCCATCTTTCCCTTCTAACATGACTTTGTTATTTAACCTACTTACCCTTCTAACACTTTTAACCTTTCTTCTAGACTCTTGTAATTCATCATTTGTCATAATATTAACATCCATAACAATATTATCAAAGGTTTATTGAGGCAATCCATCATCCATATCTTTGTCATCACTCAGCTTACTACCCTTAAAAACATTTTCTACACTCTTATCAAACTGAACTTCAGGAAATTCAGTTATATTTAACTGCACTTCTATAAATGGCTATGACTGTACAGTAAGTTCACTACTACCCTCAACAGTAGATGCATGGTCAACATATAACTCCAATCGATCACCATTTTTTAACTGACTTGACACTTGCATCAGACTACTATCATCATGAATTAAGACAAAATCACCTCTGGTATTCACTTTGAAGTACAACCCAACTATTACTTTATAACCTAAATCCTTCACAAAGCTCATAATTTCAGGATATGATAATCTATCTAAGTCCATCAAATCAGACATATAAATATTTCCACCAACATATTTATGTCTCTTAAAACTACCACTATGATGTATAAACACCGTATTGTAATTGTTAGCCATTCTAACCCAAAAAAAAAACATATCAATACAATATTTATTATTTTGTATAAAAGCCATGCAATAACTACAAAACACAAAAGTCGCCTACCTATAAAAAGCTATTATTTTTTTACAAAGTATATTCTCTCAACACAATAAAAAAATTAGGGGACCACAAAAACCCTAAACAAAAAGCACCAGATATTAATATAAAGATACATAATTTGCAAATGCTTACCTTGAATTTCTCTTTTATGGGCCACACACTAATAATTTATGCTTCTCCCAATACGAACAAGTGACAACAACCCCACTGTCCCTTTAAACTATTGTTTCAAATATCACAGACCCCACCAACAAATGTGATACTCAGTGCAAAACAAAGTTAAAGAAACGAACAAATAATAGAAGAAATAAGACAAGACCAGATTAACGGTTTTATGTGAAAGAAAAGGGAGAAGTAAGAAAAGGAGGTGCAACTTTCTAAAAGAGACAAGTGAAAGTGGAATCAAATTCGTGGGTTTTTTTTAGGGTTAGTTTATTATGAAACGACGTCGTTTCATTTATGACATGTAACATAACTAGCCTAATCAGCGTTTATGTGTCACTTTTTTCGTTAAATATTCGTGTTTAACAGTATTTGAAACCACGCATCTAACAATCATCATTATAAGGATGCCAAACTTATAAAAACAAAAGTTCAATGACTCAATTAAGAGCAAAATTTCATTAGGGACTAATAAAGAAAAAATTGAAAAGTTTAGGAACCTGAAAATGGTTTTTTCCAAAAAAAAAAAAAAAAAGAAGTTTAATGTGTATAAAAAAACGAAGAAGTAAATAGGCCTTATGGGAGGTCGTGGTTATGAGTTTTATCATTGGGATAAATTAAAAAATTTTGTCTCTCGAACAGGTTTGGTATGAGGAAAAGAAAACATATAGACTTATGCGTTGATCCTCGATTTATGCATATGACATAATATATAAACAAAGTTTTTGTTTTTTTGTTTTTTTTTTTTTTGTATAGCCATAAATTAAAGGAATTGCTTTCACATGAAAAGCTAGGCATGTAGGCATACAAACAGATGAGAAGTTCTTGGATCTCGTGTAAGGAAAAAATAAATCTTTGCATGATTGTATAAAGCATGTGAAAGTCTATTTACGTACATGGCCAGATGCATGATTAAACTTTGTGGGCATGCATTAAGAAAAAATCAGTGAAGATCAAGCTAAAATTAAAGGCACGAAACTGTCAACACAATTGAGAAGGATGATCTTGAAGCTATTCTTTACCAAATTGAGAGATTATTGTTTGTATGTGTAAGTGAAGTATCAAGGTGCCTTTATATAGAGATTAACACCTCAAAATTCATATCATATTAGGATTAAAATTCAAATCCTATTATGATTAAGTTTTTTAAGTTCAAGTTATATTTAAGATTAAAAATTTCTCTAATCCTAATCAAATTTGGGTTAGATATTCAAATTCAAATTATATTAGGATAAAAAGTTTTTAAGTCCTATTATGATTAAATTTTTCTCCAAAATTCAAATTATTTTGGAGTTACAAATTTTTCAAATCCTTATTAAATTTGGATTTAAAAGTTTAAGTTCAAATCATATTAGGATAAAAAACAGTTTTCAAATCCTAATATTATTTGGAGTAAAGTTTTTTTTTTTCAAGTTTTCAAATGCTAATAAATTTATTTTCAAGTACTATATATTTTCTAAGGCATAAAATTAAATTTTTACAATACTCTTTAAATTTTTTGAGACATGTCCACTTCATTAAATTATGTGAACAAGTCTCGAGGGTGTATTTATAGATATATAAATTTTCATAAATTTTTTTTAGACCAATAAAATATTTTCGGTCTAATAAATAATTTAATTAGACTAATTACATATTGTAGTCTAATAAATAAATATTTTGGACCAATCAAATATTTTAGTTTATTATCTTAATTAAATTATTTCAAACATGTCATTAAGATAATGATAAATATATAATAATTAAAATTATTATTTTTTTAAATAATGATGTAATTGAGCCAATCAAATTACATCAAAGGTATTTAAAAATCAATCTTACCACTAGAGTTATGAATTTTATAATATCTACACTACATCTACAAGATGACTATAAATAGAGGTGCCTCCCATTCTTCAAATCATGCACAACATAAGCATTAATACCATCAAGGTGTTCTTCAATTTTTCTACAAGATTATCAAGGTATTCTTCATCAAATTGTTTCAAGATCAAGCTACAGAGCTCTTGAAACGTGGTTATTGCGAGATTCGAATCGGAGGATCCATATTCTTTGTAATAAGAATATTATTAGAGATTGTACTCCAGTTTTCTAAAATTTAAAAAAAATTCTCAATTTGCTCATCAAATTTCCTTATGTGATTTTTTTTATACACGAAATTTGTATGTACACGCACTCGCAGCTTAAAAAATTAACTTGTCTTTATTACCTTAACGCCACTTTTAAGTTATGAGTTACTTTTATCCTCATTCCATATAGGATAAAAATAGAAAACTTCATGTCAATTAAAAGAAAAATCCATGTCAATTAAAACAAAAATGGTCCAAACTAAACATTTTCTTTTCAGTGCAAAGACAACCAAGAAATTGTAATTAAGCCGAAATTGTATTGGATATTTTTGTTAAAATAATATTTTTTTTTGAAAAAAATAAAAATAACTACTATGTGGTTTTACTTATTTTCATTTAGAAGCATGTAGTATTTTTTGCGATAAAGAGCTATCCTATGATTTAGTCCGTTAGCAATTAGAGGCAAATCACACTAATACCATTAGAAATGATGATGTAGCGTGGACAAATTTAGAATTTAAATATGGTTTCTCTAATTGAAAATAAATGAAACCACAAGTAGTTATTTATACTTTTTTCATGAGTTTATTATATAATAAAATGACTTGTTTTATTTAAAAATATTTATTTTAATTTATAAAAATTATAAAGAGATTAAAAACATTTATTTTAAGGACATCGGCATCCATGTCAGCACATTGGCATCCACGTTGACATCCATGTCAGCACCTCAGCATCCACGTCATCACAATAAATGGTTTTGGTGAGTTTAACTCAGATTTATTAACGACAGTATTCACAAGGTACTGAAGTATTGCGAAAAAACCACTAGCCCAAAAATTTTAAAAAAAAAATATTAAACCACAAGATACTTTTTTGTACTTATCTCATTATTTTATTCTAAGGTCTACGTATTACGCCAATTTAGGACTAATTACTCTTAAATATGAAACTCGAAAAATTTTATTCACACCCCCACTTATTTTTTCTCACATCGTAGCTTATAAAATTGACTTGTATTTATTACCTTGACGCCATTTTTAAGTTATGAGTTACTTTTATCCTCCATCCATAAAGGATAAAAAAAAAAATCTATGTCAATTGAAAGAAAAATCCATGTCAATTAAAACAAAAATAGTTTACACTAAACATTTTCTTTTTCAGTGCAAAGACAACCAACAACTTGTGATTAGACTGAAATTGTATTGGATCATTTTGTAAAAATATTTTTTTTTTTAAATAAAAATAACTACTATGTGGTTTCACTTATTTTCATTTAGAAGAATGTAATATTTTTTGCGACAAAGAGCAACCCTATAATTTAGTCCTTTAGCAATTAGAGGTAAATCACACTAATACTGTTAGAAATGATGACATAACATGGGTAAATTCAGAATTTAAGTCTGGTTCTTCTAATTGAAAATGAATGAAACCATAAGATAGTCATTTGTACTTTTTTCATCAGTTTATTATATAAGAAAATGACTTATTTTATTTAAAAATATTTATTTTAATTTTTTTAAAAATATGAAGAGATTAAAAATATTTATTTTAATGACATCGACATCCACATCAGCATCCATTGACATTCATGTCAGCATGTCAGCATCTACGTTGGTATTTACGTCATCACAATTAATGGTATTAGTGAGTTTGACTCAGGTTTGTGAACGACATATATCATAAAATACTGAAGTGTTATGAAAAAACCACAAGTCAAAAAATAAAAAACACCAAACCACAAGATATTTTTTGTACATATCTTATTATTTTATTCTGGAGTCCACATATTTCGCAAATTTACGACTAATTACTCATAAATATGAAACTCAAAAAATGCTATTCATACCCCTACTTAATTTTTCTCATGCTTGCAGCTTATAAAATTGACTTATCTTTATTACCTTGACGCCACCTTTAAGTTATGAGTTACCCTTATTCTCCTTCCATATAGGATAAAAATAGAAAAATCCATGTCAATTAAAATAAAAATGGTCCACATTAAACATTTTCTTTTCGGTGCAAAGAAAACCAACAACTTGTGATTAGACCGAAATTGTATTGTATCTTTTTGTTAAAAAAATATTTTTTTTGAAAAAATACAAATAACTACTATGTGGTTTCACTTATTTTCATTTAGAAGCATGTAGTATTTTTTTCGACAAAGAACTACCCTATGATTTAGTCCGTTAGCAATTAGAGTCAAATCACAATAACACCATTAGAAATGATGACTTAGCATGGACAAATTTAAAATTTAAGTCTCGTTCCTCTAATTGAAAATGAATGAAACCACATGGTAGTTATTTGTACTTTTTTCATGAGTTTATTATATAATAAAATGACTTAATTTATTTAAAAATATTTATTTTAATTTATAAAAATATATGAAGCAATTAAAAACATTTATTTTAATAACATCGGCATCCATGTCAGCACTTGGCGTCCACATCAGCATCCACGTTGACATCCATGTCAACACGTCAGCATCCATGTCGGCATTCACGTAATCACAAATAATGGTGTTAGTGAGTTTGGCTCAAATTTGTTAACGACATATATCATAAAGTATTGAAGTATTACAAAAAAAAAAAAAAAAAAAAAAAAAAAAAAAAAAACTACAAGCCTAAAAATAAAAAAAACACTAAATCACAAGATACTTTTTTGTACTTATCTCATTATTTTATTTTGGGGTCCGCGTATTGTGCAATTTACAACTAATAACTCATAAATATGAACTTCAAAAAATGCTATTCACACCCCCACTTAATTTTTCTGGTGCTCGCAGCTTATAAAATTGACTCGTTTTATTACTTTGATGTCACTTTTAAGGTATGAGTTACTTTTATACTCTATCCATGTAGGATAAAAATAGAAAAATTCATGTTAATTAAAAGAATAATCCATGTCAATTAAAATAAAAATAACCCACACTGTACATTTTCTTTTCAGTGCAAAGACAACTAACAACTTGTGATTAGACTGAAATTGTATTATATTTTTTGTTAAAATAATATTTGTTTTTGAAAAAATACAAATAACTACTATGTGGTTTTACTTATGTTCATTTAGAAGCGTGTAATATTTTTTGTGACAAAGAGCTACCCTATGATTTAGTCCGTTAGTAATTAGAGACAAATCACACTAAAACTATTAGAAATGATGACGTAGCATGGGCAAATTTGAAATTTAAGTATGGTTCTTCTAATTGAAAATGAATGAAACCACATGATAGTTATTTGTACGTTTTTTATTAGTTTATTATATAATAAATTGACTTATTTTATTTAAAAATATTTATTTTAATTTATAAAAAATATGAAGAGATTAAAAATATTTATTTTAATAACATCGACATCCACGTTGATATCTACGTCGACACGTTAGTATCCATTTCAGCATCTATGTTATCGCAATTAATGGTATAAGTGAGTTTGATTCAGATTTGTTAACGAAAAATATCACGAGGGATTGAAATGTTATAAAAAAAAAAAACCGCAAGCCCAAAAATAAAAAAATACTAACCACAAGATAATTTTTTGTATTTATCTCATTATTTTATTTTGGAGTCCATGTATTACGCAAATTTACAATTAATTACTCATAAATATGAAACCCAAAAAATGCGATTCACACCCCACTTATTTTTTTCTCGCGCTCGCTACTTATAATGACTTGTCTTTATTGCCTTGACGCACTTTTAAGTTGTGAGTTAATTTTATCCATCCATATAGATTAAAAATGGAAAAATCCATGTGGATTAAAAGAAAATTTTTTTGCGCCAACTCTAAATGAAACTAACCAAAAACCTATATATTATATATATATTTCTTGCATTTAATAATAAATTACAGCTTTAGTTCTTTTATTTTTAAAAATTGCAATTTTATTGCTTGTAATGATTATTTTCTACATTTGTATTATTAATAAATTACAAATTAATTTTTTCAAAGAAATTTATTAGAAAACAAACAAATAATTATTTTTAATTTTAGAAAGACTTACTACTGTTACTAGTTTATTTTTATAAATTTTTATTCTTTTACAATATATTTTTCTACATAGATAGTTGTAAGATTTTTATAATTATTCTTTTACATTTTTCATATTTTTTTTATGAAGAAAATGAATACAAGAATATAATGTAATAATCATGAAACTTTTTTATATATATATTTTAAATATCATTTGTTAACCTATCAAAATTTTATAAAATTTTACAATTTTGGATCAAGTTTTAGTTGTAATTTTTTTATTGATTTCTATTATTAGATGTCTTTCATTGTTGTAAGTTTAAAATTTTTAAAGATATGGTATCATAAGAGTTTTAATTTGTACATAATTTTTTTTATTATCTTCGTATATTTTTAGAGTTTTTACATGTTATTTTTATATATTTATTAATATTAATATAATATAATAACATTTTTATTTAAATAAAATTATAAATAAGCCCTGTTGGATTCAAATAATATGTGTTATATTAACAAACTAACATAGAAAATAAAATATTAATTGAACTTGAAATGAGTTCATGTAGTTAACTCATAAATAAATTTAAGTGCATATACTTTTTAATTGACTACAAATTTATTGTAATTCTAAATTTTGACTCTTATAGAATATTATTTATTGTTTTAAAATTTTTAAAATATTATTGTTGGTGAAAATGCTATGGATATTTCACAATTGTTAGTACAGATAATTGTAAAGATAAAAAAATAATTGTTGACACAAAAAAAAAATATGAATAATAAACAACAACAACAACAATAATAATAATAATAATAATAATAATAATAATAATAATAATAATAATAATAATAAATATTTTGGTAATTAAACATAACTATCCAGTATTTTATGTTAAAAATTTATTTAAAATAAATATTCATAGTTTATTGATAATTAACATTTTAAAATTAAAAAATAATTTAAAAGATCAAAATATACTTTTCAAAAGTGTAAAGACTAAAGTTGAAAATTGCCAATGTGGTTTCCACACATCAATATAATATAAAAAAAAAATAGAAGCTTTTGTTACGGTGCAAATATTTATACCTATACAAATGGAATTGATGAACGAAAATTCCTTCAAGACCTACAAACACAAGAGAAACCCTATGGTGAACCTGGGATCTTCGATCCACAGGATCTCCGATGCCTAAGTTAGAAGAGTTTTTCCAAGATAATCAATATGAGAGAAATATGAGCTATATATAGACATATGAGAGAGGCATACCTAGTTCAATTAGGATTAGGACTAAATAGGAATTTTTCCTATTGTATGATTAATCTTTCTTATTAGATTTCCTTGAGGAACAAGACTCCTATTAAGGACTCTTTATGGTCTTGAGCCAATTCCGGAACTTATCAGGAATTATAAACCATTATATCAATTTTTATTTAATTACAATCATTGATTATCTTGGTGTATCAATACCTATAAAATATATCAATAAATATAATTAATTAAATTTTAATCTAATAATTTTAATTTTAGTTGTATAAATATAACCGTTTGCACTGTAGAATTACTCATTAGATAAGGATAAAATAGATATTTAAGAATTAAACAATAATTAAAATAGTAAGCAAAAACAATGAGGTAAAAGGTGCAAATTGGACCTCCACGTTTTACCTTTTATAAATACAACTAAATTCTATAAATATAGAAAATTTTAATTTTAAAGGTTAATTGACAAAAAAAAAAAATTTAAATTAACAAATAAAATTCATAAATTTTTTAATATATATACAGTGGTCCCCCGTGAAACTATTTTTGTCTTTCAAAAGTCAATAAATAATTCCGCCAATCGAGCCGCACCGCACCCTCCGCAGTTTGCAATAAACTCCAATAGTGCAAATAGTATCGTTTTGGTAGGGCAAGTACCAATTATTCCTTAAATTGTGCAGCTGATCGCTGTTGTCAATGATTTTTGACGCCAAGTGAGACTTAAAAACTTCTGCCTCTTAAGTTTTACTCAAAAGTACCTTTTCTTTTTTAAATAACCTTTTTCAATCAAAATTTTCTCCAATGACCTTATTTTATTTTATTTTATTGCAAAAAAATGGGCACAAAATGAATATCCAGATAAATTATAATTAAAAATTAATATTATTTTATTTTATTAAAATTTTTATTAATTTTATTTATTAGTAGAAATATTTTTTCGTTAGTTAACTATTAAAGCTAAAATTTTATTTGACTTACAGGAATTAATTGTAAAACGTTGTTTAAAATATAGTCCAATATTATCTAAAGTTTCTATTAGACCAAAAAAAAAAAAAATTTAAGGTCCAATATGGACTTCACGACATAGTTGAGGGTCCAATTTGATCCTTTGGCCTTACTTAAAATGATGACGTGGTATGAATAAAAAGAAAATTTTAGACTGATTATAAAATTTTAGCCCCTAGTTGAAAACGAGTGAAACCACAAAGTAGTTATTTGTACTTTTTCTATGCTTTTATTTTAAAGTGAAATTAATTAATTATTTAAAAATATATTTTTTAATTTATGAAGAAAATATGAAGGGTTAGAGTCCGTTTGTTTCAAGGAAAATATTTTATCTCAGAAAATTTTTTTTCCTAAAAAATATAATATTTTTTGATATTTAACTGCAACACTAGAAAAATAATTGAAAAATATTTTTGGTATCTGATTTGCAATAAATGTTTTTGTTAAATTATACAATAGTACATAGAAATTGTAACATTATATTTATCTTTTTCTCTCTCTATATTTGATAGGTATTTAAGTTTTTGAAAATAACTTTCCATTCTTAAAAAGTTATTTTTTCATATTTTTAAATTATTTTTTTAAACTAATAACCTATTTTTCTTTAACTTATTTTTTTTGGTAACTCAAACACTAGAAAATAAGGGAAAATATTTTCAAGAAGAATATTTTCAAGAAGAATATTTTCCACAAACAAACAGAGCCTAAAAGTGTTATTATGTAATATTAATGTTATTTTTCTGTTAAAAATAAGTATATAGTTTATGAAAAAGAGTTATATATTTTATGAAAGTAAATTTTTTTGCAAGTACCGCAAGTTCGTTTTTTATATAAATTATTACTATTATTAAAAACTTGAAATATTTTTATAAAATAATTAAAACTATTTTACTTTATTTACAATAAAATAACAATAGAAAATATACATATTCTTAAATAAAATAGACAACAATTTAAAAGTATATAAAATTTAATAAAAACCAAATAAAAAGAAAAAAACTAAAAAGTTATTAATTTTAATTTTTATTTGATATATTTTATTAGTTTCTTATTTTATGAAAGAAAATATAGTTTATAACATTATTTTTTATTTTAGAATACAATCATGAAAAAAATACAAATAACTAACTTATAGTTTCACTTTTTTTTAACTAAGGGGTGTATTGAATTGTAACTTTTAATGACTTTTAAAGATTTTAAAAGTCATGGGGTATTGGATTATGACTTATGAAGACTCTTTAAAAGTTTAGGTGTATTCAATAATGACTTTTATAAACTTAAAAAAAGTATATAAAAGTTATGGGGTATTCAATTAGGATTTTTAGAGAGTCTATAAAAGTATACCCATATTCAAAAAGTCATGGATTTCTATATATAATGACTTTTATATACTTTGAATGACTTTTCTTAAGTTTGTATATATAAAAAAACTACACAATTCTCTTTCACTC
>CATIWO010037250.1:0-13239 GCA_949673435.1 Macaranga tanarius
TTTATCTATCTATATACAATCTATTTTCATCATGTTATGTTTTTATTTATTTATTTATTAAGAGTTCATTGTCTTCTTCTCCTCCCTTTCAGTTCCTAACCATTATCCAATCTAATTATACAACTAATTAAAAAAAAAAAATCAGTATTTTTTTCTCTCCTTCATGGTACAACCATTCATCCAGGTTAGTTTTTTTTCCTTTTTAATTTTAAATACTTATTCAAGTTATATTATTTTTTTGTCTTTTATATTTTTTTTATCTTATGTAATTGGATTATTTGTGGGTTTTCTCATCGATTACTTGTGAATTAATTTTAATTAAATTAGGTTTTTTCTTATTAAATTATCTTAATTGTGCCAAAATTTCAGTAAGATTATGATATTGTGTGACATTAATTCCACAGGTAATAATATTGTAATAGATCTTACAATCTTCTAGAGTGTGACTTTCGTAAGAGGATATAACCTAAAAAAAATAAATCCTTAATTTATTTTGTTACAATATATACTCACAGGAGGCAAAAATCTACTTAATTTGTTGTGGCAATATTAAAAATAAATCTTTTTTTTATATAAAGAAAACAAATCCTTTATGTAGCATAGATAAATCTTAAAATTTGTTTCATAGAATTTTCTAAGTGAAAAGATTTGATTCACCACAAATTTATTTTGTTGTTACCATTCAGCATACTAATTAGACTTATTTTTGAAGCATAGGAACGGGGGCCAAAAGTTAAACTTTGTTAAACAATAGTGTTTGTAGAATTTGATTATGTTTGGATAATAACATATGAGTTGTCAAAATTCATTTCACCCTATATTGAATGCAATTAATTAATTTGTATATGAGATAACATTTTTTGTTGCAGTCTTACGTTGAGCTGTTGAGTGGATACATTTTATACCAAGCCAGAGGTGTTTCAACATCTTGAAGCTATGGGGCAGAAAAGTTGCACATCGAACTAGCAGGAAACATTCATGAGTATGCTTCCCATAAGTAAAGTTTCTTTGTAACATCCTGGTGCTAATTAAGACATACACTTTACTATCTCTTACATAACATGTTGTACTGTATGGTATCATGTTCACTCTTTTAGAGAATTGTGTATGAAAAATGGATATTGATTTATCCTATTAAAACCATTTTATTTAGTTGATTTTTTTTCTTGTATATTTGTTTTGTTTATTTAGTTTTCATTATTTGTAGGCGAGAGAGGTGGAAAACATTAAATATAATGAGGTTAGCATTAATTTATACGGTATTAATGAATTTTTTAACCTTTTTTTTTCACTCTTTGGTGGATGGGAGTATTGAATTTAAGAGAATTGAAACTATGTTCAATAATTTTGTATGGATCAATTAGTATTTTTTAACCTGCCATAATATAATTATAATAGATGTGAATTAATTTTTTATTTTATTATTTTATTACTAATTACTATGAGTGTTTTCAAGGCAATTTGGTTAGTCTTATATAGTCTAAGAAATTGTAGCTGAACTTAATCTATTTGAATTAACAATTACCCTTTATTTTAAGTATAGTGCTATATCATCACTTGTACAATTGTTTTATCATTCAAGAATTGAAAGTTTAACGCTTTCTTTTCCATATATCAATATAGAGGAAGCCGTGAAGAATCTTGATAACAACAAATTTAATTTCTCATTATTACAAATGCGCCTCTAAATTATTATTTACACAAAGCCTTCGCTTTATTCTAAATATGTTAATTAAAAATTTAAATTATTTCTTCTTAAAACTTTTTCACTCATATATTGTTTTTAGAAATTATTTTTTAAAAAAAAATATCATAAAATTATGCATATTAATTAGGTTGCATCTAAAAAAAATTAATCCACTTATCCTTTTTAATATATATTTTTGTATTGTGAAAAGTTGTAGAGTTATTATTCATTAAATTACTATTTTTTTTACCATCAACAATATCAAGCAGCGACTTAGTAATTTAATGAGATTGACATATATGACAATAATAGTGTCTCCAAGATTTTTATAACATCCGTGTCCTTGAACCGGATTAAATTAAGTTAATAATAATTAAAAATTTATTTGATTATATTAAATTGATGTGGATTTGAGTGATTGTTATTATATTGGTAAGAATTAAATAATGTATAAATAAGAAATAAAAATGGAAGGTTGGATGAAATTGAATAAGAAATGAGGACTTATTGGAAAGAATTACAAGTGGAAGGATTAAAAGATAAAGAAAAGAAAGATGAAAGATTAAAGTGGAAAGAAGGAAGGGAGTTGTTGGCATCTGTAGAGAAAAAAAAAAAAGAAGGAAAGGGAGAAAGAAAGAAAGAAAGAAAAGAAGAAAAGAAGAAGGGAAGAGAAAGAGGAAAAGAGAAACTTTGGAAGAAGAATCTGAATTTCAGCAAAGAAAACAACAAATCTAGCTGGAAAAATCTATGAGTGGCTTCAAATTCAAACTATGTGTTTATGTTTATTTTGAAAATAATATGAAAACATAGGGTTTTGAATTTTAATTCTATATCTAGAATGATTTTAGTGGTTTTTAGGGAGTTTGATAGTGTTTGAAAATGCTATGCATAATATCTGATCTTTTGGTGAATTAAAATTAAGATTTGGGTCAAAAATCTATAAAATTAGCTGCTGAATTACGTGTTCCAGAGGTGAACAGGCGCATGCCTGTTTACCAGAGGATGCGCCTCTGTACAGAGGCTAGTGCCCTTGTATAGAGGCGGGCGCCCCTGTAGCAGAGGCATGTGCCCTTGCACAGAGGCACACACCTCTGTGGCTGTGCCAGGCGCCTTTGTACAGAGGCACATACTTCTGTGGCTGAGGCTAGCACCTCTGTGATTGAGACGGGCATCTCCAAACCTTGTTTCGCAACCGTTTAGCTAAAACTTCAATTTTGGATAGTCGAGATGCGCAACGTTACTTAAGGAGGGCCTAACTTTCGGCATCGGATGAGTTACGAGGCTCATAATATATCAAATCGAAGCTAACTCAGAAATCTATATAGCCTTTATTAGAGAACCCGATGAACCCCGTTTTGATATTCAAATTCATTTTGATGTGATTGGTAAATGTGTATAATCGTTACTTGGAGCCGAATACACATGTTACCAAATAAATGCAAGATGGTAAATATGTATGGCTGTTGCTTGGAGCCGGATACACATATTACTATATATGGGTATATCCGATGCCTGAGGCCGGATACATATAGTAAGTGTATGGTCGTTACCAGGGGCCAGGTACACGTTACCTCCAACACAAATTGGGAGTATATATAACTGTTGTCAGGGGCCGGGTGCATATTATACCGAGATATATGTATAACTGATACTTGGGGCCAGATACATATATCAAGTTAGTTGAAACTCGAGCTATCATTGGTTTAAGTGTTGATCACACTTAAGTAGTATCCTCGTAGTCAGTTGTGTACTGATTCATATCATGTGGAATTTAGTAGATTATGAATCGTAGTATGGTGGAGATTATGGTATCATGGATATTGTGTACTTTGACAACGCTCTTATTATGAGTTTGGTGATGATGTTTTAGATGTATTATTTAAGTGAGCTTATTTAATTTTATTAGGCTATTAATATATTCCCTAAAATAGGGAAGGTTTATTTATGGTTGAGATTAGGATAATAAAGGCATAGGGCAAGTGGATTCACTTTAGTTGGTAAACTTATTTATGAAATTATGAGATTTTTGAGCCTCTATTGCTTTTATAAAAGAAAAGGGAATTACTATGGTTGATGATTTAAGAAAGTGCTTTTCTGCAATTATAATTTGAATATTTGAATTATTTAAATATAAAAAGATGTTTTAAATTCAGTGGATTATTATTAATGAAATTTAATGGAAAGATTCCTTAGTGATTTTCTCATTATAAAGTTTCAAGTGTATTTTATCCACTCACTAGGTAATTTCTATATGAAATTACTCATACTCTTTTGTTTTAAAATTTTTTCAGCATAGGTGTTTAGTAACTACTCAGCTAGCAGCTAAAAGATGACAGGTGCAGTGTACTACATCGATAAAGAAGATAGAGATTTCTAGAAGTATTAGAGAATGATATTAAAATTTGTTATGTAATATTATGTCAAACTTGAAATGTATAAAGAGATGTATAGTATGGTGTGTTTCTAATTAAGCTAAGTATTTACTTCTCGTGATATTGTTGTTAAGAGATCATTTACTATCATTAATTCTTTAATTATGTATAATAATGGAGTTGATGGTAGTGAGGGCGTTACAATTTCAGTTATAAAAAAAATACTATACTTCTTAAACTTTATTCTACTTATTCTATTTATTCAAATTCAAATTATTAATTATATTATTCTTTATTTTATATATATATATAAACTTTAATTGCTAATAAAATAAATGAACAAATAAATAATATATCAAAAACTAAAATAAAAAATAATTCGCGCAACGCGCGGAAACACGACTAGTTTTATTAAAAATAAGTGATAAACAATATTTATCATAAAATTTTTGTAATTGATAAACATAGTTTTAGTTTGTATTTAAAATTTAATTTTTATATTTTAAAATTATATAGATTTAAATAAGATAATATAGTTTTTTTAATTATATTATTATCGAATCTAAATAAAAATATAAATTATTAAATAATTATAAGGTCAACATATAAATATATTATAAAAATTCTTATTTATAATGTAGTACATGTTATATATGAATTATAATTAATAATTATAATTTATATTTTTATTGGTAATATAATTTATATAATTTTACACTAATTATAATTAAAGCAATTAAAAAGACAAAAAAGATAAAAGGTTTATATCTATCCTATATATACAAGTATAAATGCAGGGTAAATTTTCTAAAGGTATATATTTGTTATATATTGATAAAAATAATCCTAAGTTATTTTTCAAAAGTTTTGAAATTAATAAATATAATTTTATTTTGTATTTTAAAATTTAAAATATATTTAGATAAAAATAAAATATTTTTAGTATATTTATCTTTAAATTTAAATAAAATACATAAATTATTAAATAATTGTAAGGTTCATACATAAATACTTTATAAAATTTTTTATTTATAACGTACTAAATGTTATTTATGAATTATAATTAATAATTAATAATTTATATTTTTTGTTATTAATATAATCTCTATAATTTTATACTCTCTATATTTCTATATCTATATAAGCATAGTATATGGAAATACTTTATATATAAAACTAAAATTAAGGATAAAATGTTTTTGAACCAAAAACATATATTTTATGTATATTGACAAAAATAATATTAATTTATTTTGTAAATGTTTTGAAACTAATAAAGATAATTTTAGTTTGCATATTAAAATTTATATTTTTTAATTACATAGATTTAAATAAAATTTTTATTATATTTTCATCAAATCTAAATAAAATATATAAATTTTATATAATTATAAGATCCATATATAAATATTTTTTTAAAACATGAATTATAATTAATAAGTATAACTTATATTTTTATTATTAATATAATTTATATGATATCATTAACTATAATGCATATATAAATTATTAAAAGGATTAAAAAGCTATAATATTTTTATTTTTATATTTTACATATAACTAACCTAAGAAAATTCAGTTATTTTATAAAAATAAAATTTAATCAAGTAAAAAGATTATTTTAGGTAGTGTCAAAGAATAAATTTTTTCTTTAATTAATTTGTAAAATTTTAACTAATCTAAATTTTTTTAATGTAAACTTTTTTTTTTTTTGTTTCAATACAAATAATATCTATTACACATTTATAAATTTAGCTTAATTATGTTACAGATAAAATAATATTGCTTTTGCCATTATAATATTATTTTATACTGTATACTTATATTATATTTTTATTTCTTTATATATGATGCTCAACTCTACCACTATAATAAATACATGAACATTTTTATAAATTTTTTATATTAATTTTAACTATTTTTAGTAATTCTTAAATTATAATCATGAATTATTATCAATAATATATTATTTATTGTTAATCATTTACTATATTTATATTATAATCATTTATATTTTTATAATATAAATAAAATTAAAATAAATTACACATTTAATAAATATTTTAATCCAGTGCATATCTGAAAAATAAGTTCCAAATGTTTGTTCCTATTAATTATGTGTAACGCACGCACCAGGTTCATAATAAAATTGCCAAAGACAAAAAAAAAACCATTTTATCTTTTTTTTTAAAAAAAATTATCTCCTCAAGGTGGTATAAACTGTACATAGTTTGCTAGATCGAGACATGTACTTGTGTTCAGTTATTCATCCATCATAGTTGACGTCTAGTCAATACTATAATCCACTTCCAATAATCCAATAATCATGATGCAGGAGCAAAAAGGAAGCAACTGCATCCATTAGGGGGCCATCATTTATTCTAGAACTTGCCGAACACTAAATTCAGTCGGCTTTCAATAGGAGACAATTGGGCCGACGACAAACGATAGCATGCGAACATACAAAGCAAGAAGACGGTTTTGCCAACTGGGCAGTGATTAAAACGAGCAGCAAAAACGACGATATTTGCCTATCCAAGAACAGTGACTGATCAGCTCAGACGATGGTGTCTATGCTGAATTTTTCTGGGCTTTTGTGGTTGCTAGTGGGTGCGGATTACTACAAGTACGTGTTTGGAAATCCTTCCTTGGTTGCTAGTTGTTAACCTCATCTGCTGCTGATGTTGACCCGGCGTGTTATAATTGGCCATAGATTGTATCGAAAAATGAATTGATAGAGGCATTTCGAGGCGTACAATTACGCTTTTGGGTTCCTAAAAGGAAGAGTTAATTATAAAACTATTTACTTATTATTAGAGCAGCTTTACTTGCGGCAACAACTCTATTTTATCAAACATGGCAACAGAAACGCAGGTGTTTGGTTGCAGAGAGCAAAGATGGTCTCTCAAGGGCATGACTGCACTTGTCACAGGCGGAACCAGAGGCATTGGGTTATTTCCTTTTCCCTTTGTATTGTTTTTCTTTCGTGTTATCTTTGGATTTTCTCTCCTGCGCTCCAAGTTATAGCACTTGAAGTACTTATCAATTTTCCAATATCTAAGTTTAAACTACTCATTATACATGTTATTGATTATGTATCACAAATTCAACCGTATGGCGTACTACACCTTGTTGTGTAGGCAAGAACCTCTTATTTATGGCATATAAATTGATGGGTTGGTTTTTTATATGTTTTATGTGTAATAGATATGCCATTGTCGAAGAACTAGCAGGATTCGGAGCAAGAGTATACACCTGCTCACGGAACCAGGAAGAGATCAATAAGAGGATAAAAGAATGGGAGGGTAAAGGGTATAAAGTCAGTGGCTCAGTTTGTGATCTCAGCTGTAGAGCTGAAAGAGAGAAGCTGATTGACGCTGTCTCCTCTACTTTTGATGGAAAGTTAAATATGCTTGTAAGTTTCTCCTCATCAAACATGGCATCTGTATGTATGTCTCCTCTACTTCATTGATGTCTTGTCTGGCATGATTTTTCTCAATGTGAAAATTATCATATATTCATTTACTGTTTCACAATTTTAAATAGGTTCCTAATTTTGGCTGAAGTAAACATGTTTGAATAGTTGTAGCTTAGCTTTGCCGTCCCTATGTTTTTCTCGGATTAAACTGAATTAATTGTAAGTATCAATGATTTAGACAAAGGAAAAAGTCCAACTTTGGACCTCAGGGTCACAGTGCTAGCTGTGAACTTTTTTTTTTCTATCAAAAAATTTTGAAAATTGAGGTAATTTTACTAATTTCAAGTATTCTTAGTAAGTTTAAACGTGAACCTTGGGCTAAATTATGTATTATATCCAAGTATTCTGTTGGCTTTGCCAAATCAATATTTATAGCGGTTAATCTTTTTTTTTTCCAAAAATATACTAATAAAGTATAGGGTTTACCTCATTATGTAGTTTATCAATGTTTAAATCATTTGATATAATTACTGATTAAAAAATCAAGATTAACAACAATATCAACAGTATTGCATTTTCAATTGATTTCAACTTAATAATGGTACTATATTATTATGCATCAGGTGAACAACGCAGCCACACTTAGAATGAAAGATTGTATAAACTATACTCATGAAGACTACACAAGCATAATGAGCACCAACATTGAGGCCCCTTACCATCTTAGTCAACTAGCTCATCCACTCTTGAAAACATCGGGAAATGGTTCTATTGTTTTTATATCCTCTGTTAGTGGCGTTGTTGCTTTACCTATGCTTTCTGTATACGCAGCAAGCAAAGGTATTTTGTTTGTTTATATATATATATATGATATAGTTGTTCGATAAAAGAATGATTATAAATATGTTGAGATTCTTTTTTCAGGAGCAATCAACCAATTGACCAAAAACTTGGCGTGTGAATGGGCAAAGGACAACATTCGCACTAATACTGTCGCACCTGGGGGTACCAGAACCACAATTGCCCAAGAGCCTATAGTATATATATACACACTCTTCTCTTCTATCTTGTTAATGGGCTTTTTGTTCTTAAAATATTTATGGACCATTAATTGAGGTTAACACTTGATAGTTTTTCTTAGCAAGATTAAAATAATACTTCTCTTTAGGAAAAAAAAATTTAAAAGAGACCTCATAGATTAAAATTTATGAATTATATAGTGGTAGTTTTTTTTTTACAGTTACTTACTACAATAATGATAATTTTTACTAAAATTAACATAAGAATATTCAAATTAGACATGATAACTTTAGATATCAGAGATTTAAAAAAAAAAAAAGATGTCAGTGGTAGCTAAATTTGGAGGAGAATAAATATATGTCAAAACTCACAAGTAATTGACATAATGTATATCTCATCTATCTATTTTGATTGGTCATCAGGACCCGGCTGTTATTAAGGCATATAAAGGGCAATTGACTCAGCTTCCAATCAGCCGCATTGCAGAGCCTGAGGAGGTTTCATCGCTAGTGGCATTCCTTTGCCTTCCTGCGGCTTCATACATTACAGGGCAGGTTATTTGCGTGGATGGAGGATTCACAGCCAATGGTTTTTTGCCTATTTCTACTTGAAAAATTTGATGTACAACTGTTGCTCTCAATCTAATCCCCGCAAAGGAATACAATTAAAATAAATGGCTCCAAAATGTTGAGCTCCTGTTATATACCTATCCCTTTTCTTCTTCTTTTTTTCTTCGTTCTTGCATGTGTTGTTTCTGAAATTCTAAGGATTATTTGCATTTCCATACAGTTGTAAGATGTATTATATAGAAATACAACTGAAACTATTTAAGTTCAATATATGAAAATGTATATTTCATTAATTAATATTAAGATAACTAGTAAATTGGACTCTCCACACAGAGGCAAACTAACTTTTTATTTTAAATATAAAAAATAAAAAATTTATTGACCTTTATTTTTAATAAGTTTTTTTTATATATAAAATAGTTTGAGATATTCAAAAAATGTCTTATAGATGCTCCATAAATCCAATAAAATTAATTAGATATTAGCATCAAAATAAACAGAATTACCATTATACTTCAATCTTATTATCCTTAATTTGATTTTTTTTTTTTTTTTTTTGTGAACCACTGGTATTTAGAGTCTGATGGACTCTGACTAATCCTGTTCAACCCGGATAGAACCACAAAGGCGGCAAAAGTCTCCCAATAATTATTTAACGTGATTTGTTGTAAACCACTGATATTCCAGTTTAACCCGGATAGGACTATAAAAGCGGCAAAGGTCTCTCAACAATTATTTAACATGGTTGCGTTCACTGGAAATCGAACTCGAAACCTTAACTTAAATGAGAACAGCATCTATCAACTGATTCCAATGGTTGTTAGTTCATAGCACTTTAGTTTGATTTTGCATATAGCACTTTAGTCATTTTGTTCATTTGCAATCCCTAAGTTTTTTTAAAAAATTAAAATTTTGCAATCGATTGATATACCGTATAAAAAATGAATTAAAATTTTTTATACACTTAATAATTATTTTGAAATTTTAAAAAAATTTCTATAGATTTTAAAAAAAAAAATTAAAAATTATAAAAATTAAAATATATTTCTATAAACATAACATTTTTAGAAAATTTTAAAAATTCATAAATACATATTTTGAAAATATGTAATTTCATCAATAATTATTATTATTCGAACTAATTTTTACTAATTAATGTTAAAGTCAAAAAAAAAATTTATTTTTAGGACTTAATTATAACAATTCTTGAAAGAAGGGTCTAATACAATCTATTATTTAAAAAAAAGGTTCAAATGGAACTAA
This sequence comes from Macaranga tanarius, assembly GCA_949673435.1. Lineage (NCBI taxonomy): Eukaryota > Viridiplantae > Streptophyta > Magnoliopsida > Malpighiales > Euphorbiaceae > Macaranga > Macaranga tanarius. The sequence goes on from CATIWO010037250.1 coordinate 10,330, forward strand.
TGAAAATATAAAGGTCAAATACAAACTTCAGGGTAAATTTGAGGGTCCAATTTGCATTTTTTCCCTAGAAACTACAAGTTACAACCACACATGTATATTTATCCAGACGTGTCTGTACGGGGCACAGGCAATCATTCCTCATCTATATAACACTACAATCTCTTCAAGCTACACATTTCTTTAACTTTTTTTAAAACGAAACTTAAACATACAAAAAAAATTAATGGCCGAAATAGAGCAAAATTGTAGAGAGAAAAGATGGTCTCTTAAGGGACTGACTGCCCTAGTAACAGGAGGAACTCGAGGCATAGGGTAAGTGACCAAATTTTCTTCTTCTTTTATATTTTCAGCTGTTTGCTTTAATTTGGTTTCTGCTTTGATGGTATAAATAATCAATTGGAAAATAAATTGGTGTCTGCATGTGGCAAAACATATTATAGCCATGCAATAGTTGAAGAATTAGCAGAATTTGAGGTGGCTGTGCACACATGTTCTCGCAACCAAAGGGAGCTTGACCAATGTTTGCAAGAATGGAAAGCCAAAGGTTTCAAAGTGACAGGTTGTGTATGCGATGTTTTGTACAGAGACCAAAGAGAGAAATTAGTAGAAACTGTCTCCTCCATCTTTCATGGGAAGCTTAACATCCTTGTAAGTAATCAATCGGGGTTAAATATATTTGTGATACCTAAATTTTCAACATATTACAGTTTGAATACTTACTTCTAATTTGGGGTGTAACCGCGAGCGGCTCGGCGTTCGACTCGTTAAAAGCTCGTTTGAGCTCGTTTAATAAACGAGCCGAGCTCAAACTATACAAAGCTCGGCTCGTGAACAAGATCGAATAAGAGCTCGCGAGCCGACTCATAATTTTAATGTATTAATAATTTAATTTTATATATACAATATAAATTTTTATTCATTTAAATATTTTAAAAATATATTATTACAAAAAATTATAATTTTATAATAAATTGTTTAGTAAATAATTTATTTTAAATTATTTTAATGAATAATTTAAATTTATATATTGTATTTTTATAAATTGTTTTAGATTGTTTAGGCTCGTTTAAACTCGCAAACACTTAGCAGCCTAATGAGCTCGGCTCTTTTATAAACAAACCAAGTCTGAGCTAACCAAAACTCAGCTCAGCTCGGCTCGTTTACACCCCTATCTTTGAGCTAATATACTAAAGGATATATCAGTAATTGTATTTAGCATTAATTAATTTGTACTAAATATTTTTCCCTTCTAAATATACTAAACTAAGCACATGAGTGGAAATTTTTACACTCCATCTATTTATTTTTGCACTCCTTATTTATTATTTTGAAGTTACAATTTACACAATTATCCTTTGTTTAGAATGTTTATTTTTTTTTCATTAATTACCATTCCTAAACTAGCCTCTTTTATTTTTTTTTTATCCAAATTCTATTTGATGTTTAAGATTATAAACTTACTCGTGCTTAAGCTTTTTTTTATTGCATTAAAAAATTTAGTATATTCTTTACCTTTTAACTTGTCTAAATTATTTTCTCAAAAAAAAAATTTTAATTATTATAAAACTTGAACCAATTACAAAGAAAATAATAATCTTTTTACTTTTTATGAATAGTTTTTCTTTAATACCGTATGCACACTATTTTATTTTTATTTTTCTTATCATAATTTTTTAAAAATAATATAAAAACCAAATTATATGATTAAAAAATATTATTATAAAAATCTAACAAAAATTCACCATATAAAAAGTGTTGTAATTTTAATTTGAATGACAAGCATTATATCTACTACATTAATATTTAGAAAAGTAAGTGCTATATTTTCATTTTATCAAGTATATTTTTTTATATAATTTAATTTAATTAGAGCATGTGTTGGGATATAATTACTCTAAATTACATATAATTAATTTTAGTTCTATTCATGAGTATTTTTTTATATGATAAATTATTGTTAAATTTTTATAATTGATATTTTTAATCACATAATTAATTTTTTATATTATTTTTTAAATGATGATAAAAAATAAAAAAATAAAGTTATGTACATATGATCATATTAAAAAAAAAAACTCTTCATAGACAATAAAATATCTGTTATTTTTATAATTAATACAAATTTTATAGTGATTTAAACAAATTAAAAGTTAAAGAGTGCTTACAAAAAATAATTGACTATACTAATTTTTTAATGTAAAAAAAAAAAAGTAAACTCAATTACAAGTAGTTTATAATCTTAAATATCAAATAATGAATTTTGATAAAAATGAAAGGTAGTTTAGTAACTATAATTTATAAAAGAATATATATTTGCAAGAAAGGATAATTGTGTATTTTGTAAGTTCAAAAAACTAAAAAATTAGTGCAAAAATAAATGGATGGAACGCAAAAATCTCCACCTAAGCACATTAACGTCCCTATAAATGTAATAATGTATAGATGTGATATCTATCCATAAAGTCATTCAAATAAGGAATAAATCAATTATCTACAAACTCACATAAAAAGTCATTACCATTTAAATAAAAAATAAATTGATGTCTCTATATATGTATTAATGTATTGCTGTGATATTTAATGTGACATTCCATTTGATTTTTTAGCGATAAAATTTATATTAAGTGCCTCGTCTTCTTTTAAATATTCGTATTAAAAAATATTTTAATTGTAGTATCAAATTATTTGTTTTTATTTTAAATTTAATTATTAAAACATATCAAATAATTTAAATTTATTATTAAATCTAACATATATTTTTTAATTGTGATTTGAAATCATAATATTGGTTTCAATTTTAGTTTTTAGCTAAATTAATTTTTTTGAATAAAATAAATAATGGACACTTAAATTCTTTTTATCAATAAAAAGTTAAATAATTTAAGTATTGATGAATTGTGCAATAAAAAA
>CATIWO010037258.1:0-22489 GCA_949673435.1 Macaranga tanarius
ATTTAATTGTAAAATTATTTATTAAGTAGTATATCATTCAAAAAACTAAAATAAATTTACAAAAAATAAAAATAAGATGTATTTTTAATTTTATTAGGAATAAAAAGAAATAATTTTTAAAATAAATATATAATATTTTTAAAAGTATCTAAATAGTTATATTGATGGTAAATCATATGTAAAATATTTTTATCAATGAAATGTAGCATTATATTAACATTTTGATATAAAATAATAACAATAATAGTTGAAAGGGTATTAAAATATTACAAAATGCAACCACAAACCCCTAATTATTACGAAAAATACCACAGTTCTTTAAGTGAAAAAACGTCTAACCACATGGTACTTTTTTATATTTATCCCTTTTTATTAACATGTTCTCTCCACATAGTCATTATATAAGTAATTTTATTACTCAGAAGATAAATCAGAGGTAGCATGGGAATGGGCGCACATGCAGTGATGTGCCCATCATGTTTAGAAACTTCTACTGGAAGGAGTTCAAAGTAAAAAAAAAATTATATTTGTAATTAATATGCTATATATATTCTAAAATTTCAATTTTATAAATGTAGAAGTTGTATTGTTTGTGAGACCCACAACACGTGGCCTCAAATAAACCATACACATGCTCAAATTATGTAATCCATAATAGCATGAATACATATAGATAGATGTCATACACATTCATTACTCAAAAATATATCACTTACATTCAAGCAAGTGAAATAATTAATAAATTATATGAATAATAATTATAGGATATGTTCTATATATGTGTAAGCCTGACATTTCTGCATATTTCTTTCTTATGGGAATAACTTGACTTTGCTAGACATGAGAGGGAATAACTCTCATCATACAATTCCAAATCACTTGATTTTTTTTTTATAAACTAGACACATAAGGTTATAACATATCCAAAATTCAGCTCAATACAAGGTCTGCATAATTAATGGTGAAATTTTGAATTCAGACATGTGTCCTACATAAGAACAGTGTGAGCAGGTCTCGTTTCATCTAGAATTTCTCAAATTATACAAGTTTAATTGTAAAACCCTTTTCCAAAAACTTAGTTAACACATAAATTAACAACTTTTATATTTTATTATTTATTTAATTCAGCATCTAAGGTCCTCATATTAACTAGGAAAAATTAGAGTACCTGCAGACAAAGCAAGCAGAACCAGTCCCACTCCAAGTACGATTTCTCATTACACGCATATTATTTCACAAAACTGTTTTACAAGGTTTTAGGTAACATATAAAGGAATAAAACTCATGTTTATCACTTTATCTAAATCAGTCTCTAACATCCTCAAAATAATTATTCAACATCAGGTAGCTTGTTGGAACAGTTAACCGAACCAATCCCAAATACACATCCAAAGAGTTTCACCTATTTGCAATGCACAAACACAATATGCTTCTTGAACAATAATTCACATATAACATAGATTTACTCCTTAAAATAACATATATATGTTTGCATATTCTCAACCATATACACAAACTTCACAATCCACTATATGTATACACATTGCATAATACATTCTCAACACAAATATTACATATATTCCAAATATTTATAGCATCAATACACAATGTGAATGTTGCATGATGATGAGAATGGAAGATGATTTCACCAAGAACACCTCGGCCTCCGGAAATTACTAAATAAGCAAGCTTCAAGCTCTTTCTAACTACTTCCTGAAAAATAATTACAAAGGGGTGAGCTTGCGACTCAATAAGCAATTATCTACATAACTATATATATATCACTTCTCAAGAACTAATTAAGTTATATAATAATAATAATCTTATAGACTAAGTTCAAGTATAGCCTTAATTCTAATACATACCAATCATATTCACAATGCATATACCAAACATAAACGCAACATATACTAAACATAAACATAACATATACAAACTTAGATTATTTAATATCACATTAACCACAAATTCATTCATAATACAACATAATTTGGTTTCCGGCCAAAACCACCTCACATGTGCATTTCTCACAAGTGGTTACATACTGAGACTATCCGCCCAGCTCAGTCCCAGTCTCATATCCTCATATCCTCACATAATTTCTCAGGTAGCTATTTGCCCGGCTTAGCTTACCTATCTCACAAGTCATCTTTTCACATGTGACTACTACTGAAACTATCCGCCCGGCTCAGTTCCAGATTTTACAATTAGTGAAAGTTATCCTCCCGGCTTAGCCCCACTATTTCATATTTTCCTCATATTTTCTCACCAACATTCAATCAAGCCACATACACATACTCAATTCACATGAATATGTACCATTCTTATTCAATAATCATATTCACTTCACACCTCATTCAATCAATCAATTCAACACAATATCACATTCTTATACACAATCATATATCAATGGCCATATCTCACTTCACTTCATGCTTAATCACATTCAATATTTTCACAATTCATATATTGATTCATAACACATCACATAACTGGTTCAATTCATTCATAGCAATTTATTTCACATATTTAAGAGAATTAGCATATATATCATCATATTGATAATTACTTACTAAAGGTACTTCAACTCCTTCAAAAGAGAAGCTCTCCTATTAATTGGTACCACCTTTATCCTTATCAATGCATACACATAATTCATACATCAATACCACATAACTACCATGCCACTTGCATTCAAATGCAATTTAGTGCTCTACATGCTTAAGGTTCAACGTGTCCCAATCTAATCTACATAAGTCCAAAAATCATAAAATTTAAACTAAAGCTAGCCAAATGATTCTAAAATAAATTCTAATTAGAATTTCTCAATTTGGAGATGTATAGAATTAAATATGGATTTTTAAATAAAACCAGCTAAAACAGAGTTAATAGCAGGAGCATGAAAATATAGAGTTATGCCAGTCAGTATTAACAGTAAAATTAGCTCTGGCTCAAAATATAAAAGTTATATAAGATACTCTAAAGTTTTCAAAGCATTAAACCTTACTTAAATCAGAGCTCTACAACTCCAGATATGGTCAAGACACTAAGACTGATGAAAAACCAAAACATAACCGGAATTCCCAACTTATAAAACCCAACTCAATTAATCAAAATAAATGGAAGGCTTACCTAAATGATACTCCCAAAGTCTTATAGATCCTCTAAAGCTCCCTGATTTAATTGCTAGATGTATAGAGAAACTCAAAATCTCCCCAAAGCCTCTTAATTTTTCCCTCTTCTTCTTCCTCTCTATAATTCTCTACACACCTAATACACACACACATACATATATACACACACTACCCTTCCACCAATCATGAAATTCCATTTTTCCCCTCAAAAGTCTCTTCCTAATAATTACATATTATCACTAATTTTTAATTATTATTATTATTATTATTATTATTATTATTATTATCATCAACAATTATCTCCCTAATATCTCTACACCTCCTTAATGGATTAAAATAATTATTCAATACCCCATAACTTTCTATTTTGACAAATAACTCTAAAACTTTCTTAATAAATATACCACTCTCTACCAACATGTACATACCCATAATAATGTATGAACAGTGCATCTAAAAATGTGGGTGTTACATTATTGGCCTGAATTTGAAGAGGGATAAATATACCATATGTGGTGGACTATTTATGGGACTCAGTACTATAAAATGCTATATAATTGTAGGAGGAAGGGGGTCAAGCTAGTCGGCGTTATATAGGATATATAGGATAAGTGGCTCTGATACCACTGTTAGGTTTCGAGTCTGTCACGCAGCGAAAAAATAAAACTTTAACACACAAAACCCAGTCCAAGATCTATGTAGTTCAGACTAAATCAATGAAATCGAGTCTAGAATCTTACCAAGATGAGTTCAAAGGCAAGATTGTAGAAAGGAAGAGAGGAGGTTCACTCCAGTGACACCCTACCTCGAGCTTTTCATTTTCTTCTATCAGAATACAGATGCAACTAAAGAACAACGTCCTCTACCGGTATTCACATGAATAGAACACCCCAAAATGATGCTAGTGTACTAGCACATTTCTCTCAATTTTTCCCATTAATAGAAGCCCAAATAGTAATGAAAGTCTGCTAAGGGAAAAGCCAACTAGTTGAGTGAGATCGGAGGTGCAGACATCGGTGTCACGAAGCACACCAGTAGCTCCTGCAATATAGTCAACCATGTCAAAGGATTGGTAATATATTTAAATATGTTCATATATATTTTTTTAAGGTTATTTTTTTAATTTCATTGTATAAATAGTATCGTTAAACGACTTTTAATCTTTTTTTCTCTAAACTAAGCAGTTGGAGCAAGAGCCCTCCTTGCGAGATCTTTAAGAGGACCCATATAAAAAAAGATGGGTCCTTTATCGATAATCGATAATATAAGCTAAATATAAGTTAAATAAAATTTCAATATCATATTACAATTTAATAATTTTATTAAAAATGATATAATATTTTCTTTTAATTAGTTACAAGATAAGATCATGGAGATGGTCGAAGCTGCATCATAGTTTGTTGAGAATGGGTCACAACCATCTACAATTAACATGATGAGTCTCTATCTAAAGGCTATAGGTGGTGAGAAGAAGTGGATTACATGTTTCTACTCATTACTCCAGCTCCATTGGCAGAATTGACACATCAACTCCTTTCACTTCTGTACCATATGAGGATTGTGTACTTTAACTAGCATTAGTAGCTATAAGAAAAGTGAAATCAGATGATTCAATATGAGTAGGAGTAGGAGCAAGAGTGTGAGAGAGAGCAGAGAGAGATGGAGGTTGAGTGTATATAAGTCTCTAAATAGATTGAGAGTCTTCAGCATGAGCAGGAGGCTATGCGATGTATGCAGCAAGAATGGAGGTTAATTAGAGGTGTATGCAAACCGGGCATCCGCTTGATAGATCATCATCTTTTGGTGCTTTTCCTGATGATCCGACAAACTATGATCCTCCTCCGACTGATCCACCTCCTCCGTGATACTTTAGTGATCTTGTATTATTCTTTTATATATTTTGACTAACTATATATATATATTTACTCGACTATTTATATATTTTTTAATATATAGTTGTATTTTTATAATTTTTAATATAAATGTTATATAATAATAACAACAGCAATTTATTTTTTTAAAAAAAGTTTAGAAATAGATTGGGTCATCACTAAATTCATCACAAAACCTAATAAAGCACTTGATTACATATAAAAAAAAAAATACAACTACCAAAATAGCAAAAATTAAAAACTTCAAATTAGCAATTTTTTTCTTATTTATATGTTACATTCATTATTATTTATTATTTATATGTTCAAATAGTGTGTGTATATATATATATATATATTTATATTTATATTTACAAGTTTATTAATTTTTATAAAAATATTTTATATTTATATATTTTGAATATTAAGAATAATATACTTAAATGCAATAAAATTATATAACAATATATTTCTAGTACTTTTAAAAAAAATGCGTCTAATACACATGAACATTAATGTTCAAAATATGTTTCTGTGTATTAGATGCATTCAATATTGAAATATGAATAAAACCACCAATATATAAAGTTATAGTAAAATTGCATATTGTGTGTGTGTATATATATATATATAAAACGTTTATTAATTTTTATAAAAATATTTTATATTTATATATTTTGAATATTAAGAATAATATAATTAAATGCAATAAAATTATATAACAATATATTTCTAGTACTTTTTTTTTAAAAAAAAATGCATCTAATACACAGAAACATTGAAATATGAATAAAAACACTAATATATAAAAATATAGTAAATTTTTATAGTGTTAAAAAATATTTTTCGAAAAACTAAAAAAGATATAGAGAAAAGAAATTAACTTATAAAAATATAAAAAATATATAATTGTTAGTTTGATTTAAATGGATAAGAATAGTTAAGTAATTATATTAAAATTGATGATAATAAATAAATAATTATATTCAAATAAGTAACACTTTTTCATAAAAAGTTTCAAATTGAAACTAACGTAAATTGTAGTTGATTATAACAAATGAACTACATTAATCAACTACAATTTCAACAATATAATTAGACACTATTTTATAACTGTTAGAAATTGAACAATAAAAAAAAATTATAATCAAATACTATTTGTATAATTATTCAAAATTGAACAATTATGGACGGTATCAAATAGTTATACCAAACATCCTCTTAGCATAAAAGTTAGGGGTGAATTTACAAGCTCTGCAACTGAATTTAAACTTGGAAACTTTTTCTTTAGGGCTGTAATTGATCAGATTGAAATGTGGTTTCTTGTCTAAACAAAGGGTTCTACAAAGTTACAAACAAATAAGAAAGGAAGAAAAGGTGTTCAAAGGAAGGACAGCAAAACATGTTGGTCAAAAAAAAAAAAAAAAAAAAAAAGAAGGACAGCAAATCATAAATATATTTCTTTTCCCTTTTCTTTCAAATCACTAAATTGAAACGCATAAAGGTCCAAATCCATCATTAATGAAAGGGTGGCGATTAGTTGGGACGTGATTTCTGTCGATATATGTGTCACAATAAAACATCTTCTAATTATGAAGTTGCACAATTATCACGCTCATAATTCAGTTCAAGTTTACACTTGTTAATATGGTATTTTTACATGGTGTGGAGTAAACGTGGATTCAATTTGACCAAAAAAAAAAAAAGACTTCACCATCCAAGTTAATCCTATTTTCTATTTTCTATTTTATTTTCTCATTGTATCACCCTTAAACTATATATTTTATCATATTTGAAGTTTGAAAAAAAAAAAAAAAAAAACATTTCATCATATTTTCTAAAATGTGAAATCAATTCATTTTCAATTTGTCCAATTAATTGGTAAAAAAGAAAGAAAGATATGTTGGCAATCAATTTTGATTATTTGTTTTGGTGAACAAGTTAGAATCCTTCAAGCATTATTAATCTGAGTTCATTTCTAAGGTAGACTAGAGAAAACTTGTTTTATTGCACATATATAAAACTCTCAAATAATTTGAGAAGTGAAATAAATAGAGATATAAAAATTAACCTTTGATATCAGTAAGAAATCTTATCTTGGTTGGTATTTTTATACCTCCAAAAGTATGAAGAGTGACAAAAAAAAAAAGATTATGAGTGTTTTTTTTTTTTCAAATTCGATATTAATAAGGTAAACAACTATCACATTTAATTCAGTTACATAGTATTAGTTTCAATTTTATTAAAAAAATTATTTCAATTTCAAATAAATTATAAATAATATTTTTTTACAAATAAATTTTTATTAATATAGTGTGTTTTAGTAAATATTTTATAAAATTCATTTCAAATAAATTTTATATTTTGTTATATTATATTTTATATAAATTTGAAATTTAAAAAAAAAAATTTATTTCGCGAAAATACTCTTTTTAATACAATATTGCATAAGAAGAGCATTTTAGAAAATAAAACTAATAAAAGAGATATTTTAGTTTTATGAAAAAAATAGACTTTAAATTGTAAAATTATTTTAAAAATTCTAATTATTTTTGTTAGAATTTGCTTTAGTTGTGAATAATTTCACAAATTTAAATGATTAAAATTGTAAATGAATCACACAACTTTTATTTAAGTCAAACATACTAAAATTAAAATTAGATTTACAAATAAATTTTATAAAATTTTATAGAATTTATTTATAAAAAAATACTCTTAATATTTTTATACTATTTAAGGCCCTTTAGTTGGAGTAAAATAAGCCTATGAATGGGAATATGAATCACCCATTTTTATTTTTGATGCATGTTTTAACATTAAACCCATTTGAAATGAACATTTGAAATGAGAATCCATTACTACATGAAGGGAAATGACCCATTCCCACTTACATCATCAGTAATGAATTTGATACCTTGGAGTCAAGTCCAATCAATCATGGTTAAATATTTAAATACTGTGATATATTATTTAAAATTTATAATTAAAACATATAAATTAATAAAAATAATTATTAAAATGTTTGAATTAAAAATTTTATTAGAAAATAAATAATGTTGTAGTAATTTTTTAAAAATTATACTACTATTTTAATAATAAATAAATAAGTTTTAAATATTTTGATAATATATAATTGTAATATTAATTTTTCTAAACAAAAAATAATAATAATATTAACTTTTTCTATAAAAATACTTTAAGTGACAAAATAATGTTGATTATCATTCCTAGTGTAACACCCAACTTCACCAATACTCTTATTAGAAGGTCGTACCCTGACCCACCTAACTTGAGCATTGTTGTAACTAAGTTTTACTTTTATCTTATCTATTATCTTATTCCAACCCTTGCAGCTTAAAATATATAAAAACATATCATCGATACATATATATATCACAAAATAATCACTTCAAAAGTTATCCTTCGAAATTATATATAAGTCTCGCATTACAACTATTGAATGCAACCTCCTCAAACCTATAACATATCTATTACTAATTATTCTCCAGAGCATTACTCTTGAAGTTCTTCGCTGCATCTGTTTCACTTACTATACACCAAGCTATCCTCTAAACAGCTACTCACAAAAATTTGTTACTCTGAAAAAGTTTATAAAATGGAGTGGTGAGTATTTTGGAGAGAAAATACTTAGTGAGTGAAATAGAGTACAAATACAGACTATTCAAGAATAACATCACATTAGAATTTCCAATAACAAGTCTCAGAGGTAAATATTTAAAGATCACATTGTCGCCGAGAAAGTTTTGCACATTTTAAAGCATTTCTAATGAATACTTTTGATAATTACACTTTTGTCACACCATCAAGATAAATATTTAAAACAACTCTAACATCTGAAGTTAAAATTTAAATTTCAAATATTCGAATAACTTTTGAATACCACACTCATGAGCTGTGGAACAAACATTGATATCTATAAAATATTTACTTATTGTATTTCATGTTACGAGACTTGTATTTCTCATGCTAAAATACGTTACTCGAAGACATTAGAAAAATTTCCTTTCACATTGAAATAACATTATATCAAAGCTGCCTCGTAATAGTAAGTGTAAACAATAATTTTTCAATATAGCATAAATCAAATTCAAGCTCAATGTTCTACCTTGAAACTTAAACACAATTTAAAAGGCTGGAATATCACATTTTGCTTCATAAAATATCATTTATAAAGTACAACACAAGCAGCCTATTTTTAGAAAATTTAAACTCAACTTATAATGCCATTGGAATATATTTCCAAACATGCTCAAATTTGAATTTTAATAATATCAAAAGCAACAAATAAAAGCTTATACTTGAGATTTGATAATCAAGATTTCAGATTTTCTAGAAATTAATCTTATAAAGGCTTGTTATCCACTCACTCTCGTACGATCCAGTCGTATTCACTACTTGGTATTTTGTTCTATGCTAAAACTCATACTTTGGTACTCATCATAGTGTTTAATCAAACTTTAAGAAATGTTGTAAATTCATTTACAGCGCCATTATATTCAGGTGTATTTGCATTAATTTTGGAGCACGATACTATATGCACAAGTAGATATCAGTGTAGCTAGTACTAACACCACTCCGAAGGTTTTCACAATTATTCACCAATAGTGTCCTGACTTGGCCACCAGAGGTTGCGCCAACACATCCTAAAGTAAATGTCATAATAAGGCCTTATTATATTCACAGTGCTCAAATAGAGCCAAATTATCTTTCCGTCAATTTCTTATGAATGCCAAACCCTAAGTAAAATATGTATCCAGCCCAAGGCAGTGGTTATACATATACCCTAGGAATGGTCTTACATCTACAGGGTAAGATGTGTACCCGGCCTCAGACATTGACTGTACTTATCTACTAACCCTGTCATGTCCCCGACATGGTCATAATATCTTTTAGTGTGATATGTGCTTGTGCTCATTGTTATATCATTCTTTAAAAGTTCTCGTGTATTATTTTTACTTTCTCATGCCTTTCTTTTCACATATGTTTCCTGAAACATTCTTCAAATGTCACTTTTTGTAAATCATCAATGTCATTCTTATGTGAACATTATTATTGTAATTTCCAAGATTATTCTTATGTTTGATATCATTTGAGCATTTTATATCTTTAATCTCTATATCGAAGACTTGAATACTTTCTGTATTCACTTTAAAATTTGGATGTTGTAGTATTCTCACTTTAACTTCTTTATTTCTTAATTTATGAAATCATTTTAAAAAGGAATAAGGTTTATGTATACATATATATCTCACTATATATGTAAACTATATATATACATATACATTTACTTAACATTATAATATCACATTTTCAATCTTATAGAATTAGGTGCCATTCACGTTTGGATATTTCCATTTACTTTGATTTATATCTCATTTACTTATTTTGATACTTTCTTAGTTTGATTTATCATCTAACATGAATTTAGTCCCTATGTTGGAGACTTGGAAGTTTATCGAATATTATTATGCTTTGTAATTAAACAAACTTAAAATCCTTAACCTTATGATATTTTTATTATTTAGTATTTGATATCGTTTGCATTTGTTGTCAAGATTTGGTACTAATCCTCTAAATTCACTTAAATAACTCAATTTCATGGTTACATATATCTGTAACTAAATCTCACATACCTTTGGTAAAACAGGTTCCATTTAACCTAATTTGGGTCAATCTAAGTGACTTAAATATTTATATGGGTGTTGATATGCTTCTAGATGAGGTAAGGTTGTAAAATTTTATATTTAAGTCCATTTTATCATAGGCACTAGCAATATAGGTGCCTCTTCAGTACTAAGGCGCCATTTTATTGACCTATAGAGGCATTCTACACTCAAAAATAATGAAATATCAGGTTTAAATCAACATATTTTCAACTAAAAAATTTCAGAACTCATTCCAATATATGTTTTACTCATTTTTACATCTTTATAACTTCAATTTGATGCATTTTTCATGCTTTACGATTCTACTTTTAGAATTCAAATTCGAGAATCAACTTCAACCAAAAATAATATTTCAAGAAAAGAATTTGATTCATAATAACAAGAAGTTTTTTACTCAAAAAATTTCTAGCAATAGTTCAATCTCAGCATTCTCTCCCATTCTTCTTCTTCTTCACCATTTTTTCGTTTTCTTTCTCTTCTTCTTCTTCCAACGTTTTCTTTTTTCTTTCTTTTTTTCTTTACTATAGCAACTCCCTTCTTCCAAGTTTAGACACATAATTTTGTTTCAGTTTTTAAACTCTTCACTTCTTCATTTTTAGTCATTCCTAAATTTTCTTTAATTTAATTGAATCTTGCCCTTTTTTTCAATTTGGTCCTTTAATTGAGTTATTTTTTACCAAAATAAATAATAAATATTATTACTTAATCACACCGACTAGTTATCTCGAGGTCACAAATGTTATAATTCTATCCCTCTAAAATAATTTCATCCTCCAAATTCGATGAACGCTTGCCACACTATTACTAAGAATCTCTTTACTTTAATCTTTATCATTCCCTTCTCTAATCATTACAACCACAACTTCATTCTTTAGAATTCTTTACTTCATTACTCAATTTAACAATTTTCTCTTTTAATTCTAGTACTAGCACTATATATGTTTCTTGCTCATAGCAATTATTGCTGAATTAATGACTATACCTCAAGATAATCAATTTCTTAATTTATAAACCTTAAGATCACAATTTCAATAACTTCAATATTCACTGCTTATGTAAATAAATAAGCAGAATCTCCCATTATTCCATTTCTTATTTCATCCCTATTACATGTATCTTCTTACTCCATATCTCACTTAACACTATTTCTTATAGCAATTCTTAAGATTAATCACAAATACAATTAATATAAATAAACTTATAACACTATGATTATCTTATCTGCTAAGGAGTCTACCTTACAGATTAACTATACCTTATTTTTTTGCATCAGCGGTATTTTCCCCTTGCTACTCAATTGCTAAAAATATTCTAGCTTGCTGCTCATCTTCACCAAATTTATCAAACTCTCTTGGCCTATTTTGCAAAGTCCTAAACATTCCAACAGCTTCACCTTGACCACCAATAGTTGTTACATTTTGGAGTTTATATGATCTTTTCTCGAATATTACTTCTTACATCGCTTAAGTACATTCTCGGGCACAGTGCCCTAATTGATTACACCGAAAGCATCTAACATTCTTTCTAGGGAAAATACCTTCATAATATGTCTTACACCTATTGCACCCAAATATTACAGTATTTTCTAACTGCACAGGGTGTGCAAATGATTGCTGCTTAGGTGGTGCCATTTGCCCTTTTTCTGATATTGGACTACCTTGAGGTTGACTAGTTTCTCTAACCTTATCCTTGCCCTTAGAATATGGGTGGTATCTTAAATTTTCACTTTTTATTCCTTTTTCAGGTTGTTCATAAGATTCAAATCGACTAGCTCAAGCTTTCATGGTTCGCTCTAACTCTTATTCTAATTTTTCTTGCTTCATAGCTTTTTTCACCCCACCTCTAAATGTACCAGTGTACAAATTCAATTTACACCTTAAAATAATATGTAATCCTTCTTTAAATTTTTCACTTTTCATTTCCTCTATAGGATTAATATCCTTTACTTACTTGTATAAATCTTCAAATTTATTAACATATTATCTAACAGTCATCGATCCTTGCACCAGTCTAATGAATGATGCCACTTTCTCCTTACTATAATTTTTTTGTCATATATTCCTTAATAAACTCTTCTTTAAAAACTTGCCAAGCAAGTTCTTAACTCTAGTTAGCCAGTCATCTACTTTATCGAATATCAACCCATATATATTACTCATCTTCTCCTTATCACTTAGCTGCAATATATTAAAGGCTTTCTCTACAGTCTTTATCCATTTATCGACTTGACCAGGATCTATAACACCATAAAAATCATATGCTGGGCATGCTCGATAATATCTCCTGGCTTTCTATGCCTCTCATTCTTATTTAACACCATAGTCATGGTGCGTGCTAGCTCCATAGCATTTATTTGCACTACTGGTGGTGTTGGAGGATTGGTAATATTCTCTTACACTAGTAGAGGATGGCCGTTTTATACTCTCCTAGGTATATTTCTAAGGTTTGGCACAGAGACCTTAGATCTCAAACTTCCTTGCTCGCTACTTAATCGAGTTCCTTGTGATTTCATCTAACTCCTATTGGAGTTCTCTATCCAATCAACTATACCAATTCTTCTTCTTAGAGTAACTCGACCTCGACCTCGACCTTAGCCTCTACCTCTACCTCTATCCTGATTAGCTAACCTTCCTCCCCTAAGATGTGTCATATCCTGAAATATAAAATGAAAATAATTTAATGATCTTTACCGTAAAAATACAACTAATTTTCTAATATTCACCAAACCTTAATAACATTGACATTTATAAAATATTTATATCTATCCTGTGCTCATCATCATCGCTTACTACCATAATTAGTAATAGTGAAAATCTTCATGTCATTCTTTTTTTTTTTTCCTTTTTGTATATCTAATTAACTAATCATCGATTTAACCTTATACCAACTCTAAATAAAGATTTAAATTACAAACTTTAGTTGTTTATTCCACATATTTACTTATACAACCACCTTCTTATCGTACTTATTCCTTATAAATTACACCTATATTATAATTTAATAATGCTTTTACTAGCTCAATATCCTTGTTAAAGTTCATTTCACACTGTCAACTTTATACCATTACTTAATTTAAGTTAAATAATAATTTAGAATCTCTATTGCCTTTCACTTCCTTATTCATTTCTTGTCCTCATTTTCATTCTCTTTTTCGGTGAATTAAATATTTATAAAACATTCATATTGATTCTCATAAATATACTATTTTAATAGGTTACCTCAACCTCAATTCTTATCATAAATCAACCTATTCCACTATGAAATCTATAAATCACTCATTTCGATTCATAATTTTCATTCTTACAAAGAATATTCCAACTAAATTATTTCCATCATCTCAATTTCTACTATTTATATATCGTCCCTATATCACAGGATGGTATAAATTAAAATATAACCCTATTAATTATAAATATCAAACTAACTAAGTACAATTTCAATAAAATGCACCATCATCTATAAATTCTATCAACCCTCTTCATAATTAGATTCCAAATTTTCAATCATCAAATTATTCAAAAACAATCACTTTCTAAATATTCCTCCTATTCTCCAATTATTATTTCTACTAGCACCTCGATCTTTATATACGACACCTTTAGATACGAGTCTCATACTTGATGTGCACACGACCTCTATAAAACTCGTCACAAACTATAAGTTCTAAGATACAATCATAGTCAATTTCCACATTATCAAATCAGTTAGTTTGTTGAAGAATTCAATCTTCACTACTCCTTTCATTTCCACCAACTCCTCAGAATTCTCAAACTTTCATTTCAACTTGCAATTTCCACATGCATCATTAGCATTGTTGTGGCTAAATATTACTTCTATCTTATCTATTATCTTATTCTAACCCTTACAGTTTAAAATATAAAAAAATACATCATTGATACATATATCTATTATAAAATAATCACTCTAAAGTTATCCTTCGAAATTATACATAAGTCTCCCATTACAACTATGGAATGCAACCTCCTCAAACCTATAACATATCTATTACCAAATATTATCCAGACCATTACTCTTGAGGTTCTCCGTTGTATCTGCTTCACTTACTATATGCCAAGCTATCTTCCAGACAGCTACTTATAAAAATCAGTTACTTTAAAAAAGTTTATAAAATAGAGTGGTGAGTATTTTCGATAAAAAATACTCAGTCAGTGAAACAGAGTACAACTAAGGACTATTCAAGAATAATATCACATTAGAATTCATAATAACAAGTCTCATATTTAAATATTTAAAGATCATAATATAGTTGATAAAGCTTTACATATGTTAAAGCATTTCTAATGAACATGTTTGATAATTACACTTTATCACGCCACCAAGATAAATATTTAAAATAACTCTAACCTCTAAAGTTAAAATTTAAATTTCAAATATTCGAATGACTTTTTAATAACACACTCTTGAGCTATGGAACAAACATTGATGTCTACAAAATATTCACTTATTGCTTTTCGTGTTACGAGACTTGTATTTCTCATGCTAAAATACTTTGCTCAAAGATATTAGAAAAATTTCCTTTCACATTGAAATAACATTATATCAAAGTTACCTCATAATAGTAAATGTAAATAATAATTATTCAACATATTTAAGGATGCCCAAGTTTGTGCTAAACAAATCAAATTCAAGCTCAATGTTCAACCTTGAAAATTCAACACAATTCAAAAGGCCGGAATATCACATTTGGCTGCATAAAATTATCATTTATAAAATATAACACAAGTAGCTTATTTTTAGAAAGTTCAAACTCAACTTGTAATGCCATTGGAATACATTTCCAAACTTGCTCAAATTTGAAATTTAATAATATCAAAAGCAACAAATAAAAGGTTATACTTGAGATTTGATAATCAAGATTTTAGATTTTCTAAAAATTAATCTTACAAGGGCTTGTTATCCACTCACTCTCGTATGACTCAGTCGTACTCTCTACTTAGTATCTTATTTTATATAAAAACTCATACTTTAGTGCTCATTATAGTGTTTAATCAAACTTTAGGAAATATTGTAAATTCATCTAGAGCACCATTATATTCAAATGTATTTGCATTAATTTCGGAGCACGACACCATATACACAAGTATATATCAGTATGGCTAGTACTAACACCATACGGAAGGTTTTCACAATTATTCATTAATAGTGTGCTGACTTGGCCAGTAGAGGTTACGCCAGCACGTCCCAAAGTAAATGTCACAATAAGGCCTTATCATATTCACAGTGCTCACGGAGAGCCAAATTATATTTCTGTCAATTTCTTATGAATGCCAAACCCTAGGGAAAATATGTATCCGGCCCCAGGTAGCGGTTATACATATACCATAGGAATAGTCTTACATCTATAGGTTAAGATGTGTACCAGCCCCAGGCATTGGCTGTACTCATCTACCAACCCTGCCATGTCCCCACTATGGACTTACTATTTTTTAGTGTCATATGTACTTGTGCTCATTGTTATATCATTCTTTAAAAGTTGTTGTGTATTCGTGTATTATTTTTACTTTTTTATGCCTTTCTTTTCACATCCGTTTCCCGAAACATTCTTCAAATGTCACTTTTTGCAAATCATCAATGTCATTCTTATTTGAACATTATTATTGTAATTTCCAAGATCATTCTCATGTTTGATATCATTTAAGCATTCTATATCTTTAGTTTCTATATCGGAGACTTGAATACTTTCCACTTTCAGTTTAAAATTTGGATGTTGTAGTATTTTCGCTTTAACTTCTTTATTTCTTAAGTTATGAAATCATTTCAAAAAGGGATAAGGTTTGTGTATACATATATATCTCACTACATATATATATATATATATATATATATATATATATATATATATATATATATCACTTTTTGTAAATCATCAATGTCATTCTTATCAGATCATTACTATTGTAATTTCCCAGATCATTCTCATATTTGATGTTATTTGAGCATTTTATATCTTTAGTCTATGTATCGGAGACTTTTATACTTTCTGCTTTCACTTTAAAATTTGGATGTTGTAGCATTCTCGCTTTAACTTCTTTATTTCTTCAGTTATGAAATCATTTCAAAAAGGGACAAAGTTTGTGTATACATATCTATCTCACTATATATGCATATATATATATATACACACACGTATACATTTACTTAACATTATAATATCACATTTTCAATCTTATAGAATTCGGTTCCATTCACGTTTGGAACATACCATTTACTTTGGTTAATATCTCATTTACTTATTTTGATACTTTTTTGGTCTGATTTATCATCTAACATGAACTTAGTCTCTATGTTGGAGACTTGGAAGTTTGTCAGATATTATCATACTTTGTAATTAAACAAACTTAGAATCCATAACCTTATGATATTTTAATTGGTTAGGATTTGATATCATTTGCATTTGTTGTCAAGATTTGGTATTAATCCTTTAACTATCTTTTTACTTTTCAAAGTAAGGAATGCACACTAACTCTAAGTTCACTTAAATAACTCAACTTTATGGTTACATATATCTGTAACTAAATCTCATATACCTTTGGTAAAATAGGTACCATTTAACCCAATTTGGTTCAATTTAAGTGACTTAAGTATTTATATAGGTGTTGACATGCTTTTAGTTAAGGTTAAGTTGTAAAATTTTATGTTTAAGTCCATTTTATTATAGGCACTAGCCACAAAAGGCGCCTCCTCAGTGCCACTAAGAGGTGCCTCTGTGGCACCTCTTCAGTACTAAAGCATTAACATAGCACTGAGGCACCGCCTTAGTACTAAGGCACCTCCCCTACGTACTAAGGCGTCGACTCAATATACTGAGGTACCGCCAGGTCGATCAGGCATCACCTATTTAACCCACAAAGGCATTTTGTACTCGAAAATAATAAAATTTCAGCTCTAAATAAACATATTTTAAACCAAAACATTTCAGAACTCATTCTAATACATGTTTTACTCATTTTTATACCTTTATAGCTTCAATTTGATACATTTTTATGCTTTAACATTCTACTTTTAGAATTCAAATTCAAGAATTAACTTTAACCAAAAATAATATTTCAAGAAAAGAATTTGATTCATAAGAAGAAGATAGAAATTTTGCTCACTGAATTTCTAGCAATGGTTCAATCTTAGCTCCCTCTCCCCTTCTTCTTCTTCTTCTTCTTCTTCTTCACCATTTCTTCTTTTCTTCCTCTTGTTCTTCTTCCAACTTTGTTTTTTACTATAGCAACTCCCTTCTTCCAAGTTTAGAAATATATTTTTGTTTCAGTCCTTAAACTCATCACTCCTTCATGTTTAGTCATTCCTAAATTTTCTTTAAATTAATTGAATTTTGCCCTTTTTTTCAATTTAATCCTTTAGTTAAGTTATTGCCCACCAAAATAAATAATAAATTTTATTACTTAATCACACCGACTAGTCATCTTGAGGTAATGGATACTACACCCAGTCCATAGTAAACTAAACACTTTTAAGCCTTGCTTGGTTGGTGGGAATGGAATGGAATGTAATGAGTAAAGTAATGGAATTGAGAATGCAATGGAATGGAATGTATTTATCATCCTATTACCATGCTTGGTTACATGAATTTTAAAATAAATGTAATGTAATGAGTATTACATTCTTATGCTTGGTTATACTATTTTCATGTCATGTAATGTAATGTAATGAATTTTAAAAAAAAATTATTTTCAACTTTTAAATTTATAATTTATCTATTATTAATATAATATAATAATATCAATACCTAATATTAAAAAATTAAATTTAAATTATTAAATATTTTTTTTAATAAAAATAATTAAAATTTACTGAAATAATTTTTAATTATTAATCATTGTAAAAATAAATGTATTTTCATTACTTAATCATTATAGTTTATAAATGTATTTTTATTTCTCTTAATTTATTTTTTCCACATTACTTAAAAATATAAAAATTAAATAAAAAAATAACAAACTTACTTGTATTTTTGAAATCAATAGTTCAGAAACAAACCCAATATTTATATCCTAAACATTAGAAAGAACAAACAAATTGTTTATACCAAAATATAAATTTTTGGCCCATTGTTAAAATTAAGGCCCAAGTGAAGCCCAATAATGAAGCTCAGTCCATTCAAAGTTGCTTGGGAAAGAAATATGTGAGTTGAAGTTATAAGCTTCTGGAGGTAACTAGAAAAATCAAGCAGAGGCTGTTGCTGGAGGTAATCAGAGACACTGAAGAGTTGGAGGAAATTCAATACTTGAGGAAATTCAAAAAGCAGGTTACAGGAAGGCTTGGGGAAATTAAAGCTAAAGAGCACGTGAATATACTAGAAGATGAAAGAATTGAAGACTTGGTGAAGAATTCAATTGTTGACTTAGCAGGAAAGGAAGAAAATTCCAGAAGGGGTTAGAGGTAGCTGGAGGAAATGCAAGGGATACAGAAGTTATAGAATTTGTGAGAGCAATTATTGAAGAATTAAAGGAAACTCAACTTCTGCAGCAAGGTGAAAAGTTATGAGACTACGCTTCTGCATTAAGAACTTGGATTATAAAAGGAGGCAACAATCAACATCAAAAACAACTAATAAAAAACACCAACAATCAACAAGAACAATCAACAACTCAACAACAAATCAATCCAATTAATTTTTAGCAAATAGCCATTTCTTTTAGCAATTTTATGCTTTCAACAGCTTTTGTATTCACTGTCAATTCAATACAATTTCAATTTTCTCAAGCTTATTTTCATTCCTCTAGCATTTCCTCTACCAATTTATCATTTCCTCTAGCAATTTATCATTTTCTTTAGTAAATTATCATTACCTCCAGCAATCAATTTACCATT
This sequence comes from Macaranga tanarius, assembly GCA_949673435.1. Classification (NCBI taxonomy): domain Eukaryota; kingdom Viridiplantae; phylum Streptophyta; class Magnoliopsida; order Malpighiales; family Euphorbiaceae; genus Macaranga; species Macaranga tanarius. Next base: position 19,534 of record CATIWO010037258.1, read on the forward strand.
TACAATCAAATATAATCTTTTATATCCTTGGAACTCAAACAAATTGTGGTAAAGGCGTTTGGAAATCACACTCATTTGAAAGAAGTCAGTAATTTTCAAATCACACCAATAATCTTTCGGCACGCTCGGTGGGACACAAACATCCAGTTTGCCAAAAAATTTGTACAAATAATCTTTTGGCGACCACAGTGGGAGACATTCCAATAGAGTGTTCAACTTTGACAATGGAGAAATCTTTTGGGTTGGTAATCCTACCAACACGCCTGTAAGAACAAGTGATCAGATGCAACAAACCTATAGAGGATGGGTGCCTCAGGATCAAACTTGGATCGAGGCACCAGGTTTTGGCTATTCAAGCTAAAATTTGGATACTACTGCAACTGTGGGCACTGGTGCCCAAACCATCTTCTTAGATGAAATAAAATAGGTTCGAGATGCAATAGCATAGATAATCAGTGCTATTCAAGATTATTTTCGTGCTTTGCAGAAGATAGTAACTTCATTTACTAAAATGGTTGAAGCCTATCTGAGGCAAAGGAGTCCTAAAGTATCTCCAAAGGCGATGATTGAATCCTGTGGAGAATCCAGACATTTATTTCCCGTCAATCATGATGATGGAGATCTGGTTTCTAGTGGTAATCTAAGTCCTCATCTTAGAATTCATAATCATGAGGGTTTTCAGCAGAAAAAAAGCCCGGGGGGCAATGTTCATCAAGAGCTGAAACCATTATCTCAAGGTTAGACATCATCTCCTTAAGGTCACACAGCATTTCCCCAAGGCAATTTACAAATTCATCAAGGCCAATCACCGAATTCTCAAAATCAGGTGCAAGGCTCGGGGGGCAATATTCTATCTGATGAAATAGCAATTCCTATTGCCCAAATGCAGAATCCTGAAAAGTGAAGTATTATTTCATCAGGTTCCTATACAGGTTTCCCAAGGGAAGGCTGATTCTGTGCCTTCTTCTCAATCCCCAAAGGTGGAAGCGGACATAAAAATAAAAAATGAGGCTCCAGTGGCATCGAATAATCTTATCAATAGGGAGCTAGATAGCGAAGTCAGAGAAAGATGTCCAACAGAGGAAAAATCTCATGTACTAGCTATACAGAGAAACAATTACAATCCTAAGCCTATGAGGGATGACAGGAGGCTACCACCAAAATTCAACAAGAGGCAAACAAGGTTTGTGGTGCCCCCACCTGTTCCTCAAAACAAACAGTGGCGTAGGGTGGAGTACCAAAAATTTCCTCAGTTTGAAAGGAGACAAAATGAACAGGAGATTCAATCTGAGGCTGAATTCAAAATGAGGCCTAAATCTACAGAGGGGCTAATTGTAGAGAAAGTAAACTTTATGATGCCGGAGGTTGAGAAGAATTCCACTGAAATTCTGAACACTCGGGGGGCAGAAGGTATAGTAAGTTCAAAGAATAGTTGTGTAGCAGAGGACTGTGTAAAAATATTAAACAATGGTGATAGTGTTGAATTATTTCCCTTTATGGGGAAAATGAAAGAAAAAAAAAAGAGAAAATAACTGGCCTCAGGCCAGAAGTTTGCCACTTAGTCATGAAGTGGCAAAATTTTACTTTTTGGGTGTGAAAGTTGGTTTGATAGCCACTGTAAATAAATAAAATTTAGCGTTGCTAAATTTTGGTGTGTTTTTATTTATTTTATTTTTATGTGAAGTTTGTTTTGTGTGAAGTTTGCAAGTAAATAGTGATTTTGCAAAACTTTGACAGCATTTCTATTGAAAATTGGCTGTTTTGAAGTGCAACTGAATGGCTATGGTGTGATGTGTGCTGTGGACAGTGACAACATACAAGAAATGCTCAACAGATCTAAACTGAAGCAAAAAAAGTCGTGTGATAGCCACAATATCAAGAAAGAATATACATCACAATGTACAGGTCCAAAATGATCAATAGCAAGTGTACAAAGTGTTAGATAACATCACAACATCACAGACATCATAACTGAATCAAGTCATAGAAAGTCAAAAGCCCCTAAGAGTTTGTGGTGACATTTAGCTTTCTTGATAAACTGAGCTTGCTAAGCTGCATTCTGGTATTTGGAGGTCAATGATTCGTTCTTGCATAGAAGCTTATCTTTTTGGCCTTCAAAGTTGCTAATTTGACCTTATATTCTTTAATATCATTGGTTGCTTGGAGGAAGGCTGCTTTTCCCTCTACTTCTTCTTCATTAATCTACTTTATCTTGAGATGCACAGCAGAGAAGGTGTCTTTCTCCTGGTGGAAAAATTGAGATGGCTAGAAACTGCCAAATGAGCAGTTCATTAATCTACTAGACTCCTCCAGGTGAGAGAAACTCTAAATGATCTAATTCTTCAAAGCAGCTAACTTGGCTTTTTTATTCTTCAATGTTCTTAATCATTTGAGGAAAAGCTGCTCCTATAATAAGCAAGTGTAAGGGTATGTAAATGCACAAGCCAAGTAAAGAAAAGAGAAGTACATACCTGAGGAGTAGCTCAATGAGTCGAATCAGAGGTAGGAGGTAATTGATCTGGAGCAGCAGGAGAAGGATCAAATCCTGGAGGTAGTGACTTTGACTCAAGGGGTAATGCAGCTGGGACTGGAGGTAATGTGTCCATCCTTGGAGGTAATGACTCTGACTCTAGGGGTAATGCGTCCTTCTCTGGAGGTAATGGATCTGACACAAGAGGTAATGTTGAAGTGGAAGTAGGAGGTAATTGAGCTGGAGCAGTAAGAGAATGATTAGATCCTAGAGGTAATGACTCTGACTCTAGGGGTAATGCATCCTTCTCTAGAGGTAATGGATCTGACACAAGAGGTAATGTTGAAGTGGAAGCAGGAGGTAATTGAGCTGGAGCAGTAGGAGAATGATTAGATCCTAGAGGTAATGACTCTGACTCTAGGGGTAATGCGTCCTTCTCTAAAGGTAATGGATTTGACACAAGAGGTAATGTTGAAGTGGAAGCAG